>CAUYUJ010015373.1:192176-212176 GCA_963575745.1 Prorocentrum cordatum | reverse complement strand
GGGGGCGGAAGCCCTACGGCCCTACGAGGGCCCCTGCAGGACAGACCTCATGAAGACCTCGAGAGGCCGCGGACACCCGACGCCGATTTCGGCACACCCCTCCCGCGGATCGCGGGCGCTGCAGCTGGCCCGCGCGCCCTTGAGCCGACATGCCACGAGCCAAAATGGCTACAGCATCGGGGGGCGGAGGGGGCGGAAGCCCTACGGCCCTACGAGGGCCCCTGCACGACAGACCCCCAGAGACCTCGAGAGGCCCAACGACCCGACGCCAATGTCGGCACACCCCTCCCGCGGATCGCGGGCGCTGCAGCTGGCTCGCGTACCCTTGAGCCGACATGCTACGAGCCAAAATGGCAACAGCATCGGGGGGCGGAGAGGGCGGAAGCCCTACGGCCCTACGAGGGCCCCTGCAGGACAGACCCCCAAAGACCTCGAGAGGCGCCGCGGACACCCGACGCCGATTTCGGCACACCCCTCCCGCGGATCGCGGGCGCTGCAGCTGGCCAGAGTACCCTTGGGCCGACATGCCATGACGCAAGATGGCTACAACATCGGGGGGCGGAGGGGGCGGAAGCCCTACGGCCCTACGAGGGCCCCTGCACGACAGACCCCCAGAGACCTCGAGAGGCCCAACGACCCGACGCCAATGTCGGCACACCCCTCCCGCGGATCGCGGGCGCTGCAGCTGGCTCGCGTACCCTTGAGCCGACATGCTACGAGCCAAAATGGCTACAACATCGGGGGGCGGAGAGGGCGGAAGCCCTACGGCCCTACGAGGGCCCCTGCAGGACAGACCCCCGAAGACCTCGAGAGGCGCCGCGGACACCCGACGCCGATTTCGGCACACCCCTCCCGCGGATCGCGGGCGCTGCAGCTGGCCCGCGTACCCTTGGGCCGACATGCCACGAGCCAAGATGGCTACAGCATCGGGGGGCGGAGGGGGCGGAAGCCCTACGGCCCTACGAGGGCCCCTGCAGGACAGACCTCATGAAGACCTCGAGAGGCCGCGGACACCCGACGCCCATGTCGGCACACCCCTCCCGCGGATCGCGGGCGCTGCAGCTGGCCCGCGTACCCTTGGGCCGACATGCCACGAAGCAAGATGGCTACAACATCGGGGGGCGGAGGGGGCGGAAGCCCTACGGCCCTACGAGGGCCCCTGCGGGACAGACCCCTCGGGTGGCGCCAAGAGCTAAGGAGCGGCAGCGGCCGCAGCGGCAACAGTGAATCTCCTTGAACCTCGAGTGGCAACTCAAAAAGTCCCAGTCCCCGCATGGTCGAGAATGCCACCAGACCTCTGGGCGTGGGTGATCTACGGCGGTCTCTCTTCGAACCCCCATCTTCCCCTTCGGGGTGGGATGTACTCCTCCCCCTACGCCGCTCGCTGGATCTGGATTGGGCGCCAAGAGGACCCCCAGAGAGCTTGGACGACGGTCCGCGAAGCACCAACGTAAGGTGAGAACCCCGGGCCCCAAGAGGGCCCCAAGAGGGCCCCAAGATGGCTCCGTTTTGCGGCCGGCTCGGGCATCTGTGGGCTCGCTCTGGGGCCCTCTTGGGGCCTCCTCGGGGATCTCTTGGGCAGTGCGGGGGCTTTCTTGGGCCGCCCGGGGGCCCCCATTGGGGATTGGCGAACGCGGGGAAAGAATTATGCCAAAAAATCGTCCCACGTAGAAAACGGCATAATTATTTTCCTGCGATTTGCAGCACAGAATTGCCTTCGCAAGGGCCCCGGAAGGAGGGGGCAAACCGCGCCGGACCCCCCGGGGGGGGCGCGTGAACCGTCTGAGCCCTCTTGGGGTGTTCGTCGGCTATGTGAAAACTCTTCAACTCTTCTAGCACAGCTGACGCATGTCGAGCCTTGCCGCCAGAGTTGGCCGCAAGAGGCCCCCCGAAGGGCCCCAAACAAGCCGCAAGAGGATGCAAAACAGCCACAAGAGGGCCCCAAGAGAGCCCCAAGAGGCCCCGATGAGTGCCCCAAGAGGACCACAAGAGGCCCCCCAGAGGCCCCGCTCGGAACCCTGAGGCGAAGCGGCACCAGGAAATCCAAACACATGTTGTGGAAGATCCGACTCCGCTCCCCGACTCTGCTCCCCGACTCCGCTCCCCGACTCTGCTCCCCGACTCTGCTCCCCGACTCTGCTCCCCGACTCCGCTCCCCGACTCTGCTCCCCGACTCCGCTCCCCGACTCTGCTCCCCGATTCCGCTCCCCGACTCTGCTCCCCGACTCCGCTCCCCGACTCTGCTCCCCGACTCTGCTCCCCGACTCCGCTCCCCGACTCCGCTCCCCGACTCCGCTCCCCGACTCTGCTCCCCGACTCCGCTCCCCGACTCTGCTCCCCGACTCCGCTCCCCGACTCTGCTTCCCGACTCTGCTCCCCGACTCTGCTCCCCGACTCTGCTCCCCGACTCTGCTCCCCGACTCTGCTCCCCGACTCTGCTCCCCGACTCTGCTCCCCGACTCAGCTCCCCGACTCTGCTCCCCGACTCTGCTCCCCGACGTCTCCGACGTCTCCGACGCCAACGCGGGGACACTTGGATCACGATCCAAGTGTGTCCCCACACCTCCCCCCTAATCTTCTCCGAGTCTCCTTCCTCTGCCTTCCCCCGTCCTCCCCCTCAACGACTTGGATCGCGATCTAAGTCTTCCATGGTAGGAGGAACACTTGGATCGCGATCCAAGTCTTCCATGGTAGGAGGAACACTTGGATCGCGATCCAAGTGTTCTGGGATCGTGATTTCAGTCATTTTCCCCTGCCCCTGCCCCTGCCCCTCCCCGTCCTCCGCCTCCTCCTCCTCTTCTTCTTATTATCCTTATTAGTATTATCATTATGATGTGTCTTATTATTATTAGTTTTATTGTTCGTATTCTTAATATCAGTATTATTGTTATTATTCGTATTATCATCAGCATTATAAGTATGACTCCTACTACTACTCTTTTTCTTCCTCCTCCTCCTCCTCCTCCTCCTCCTCCTCCTCTCCTCCTCTTCTCCTCCCCTTGTCCTCCTCTTCTCCTCCTCTTCTCCTCTTCTCCTCCTCTCCTCCTCCTCCTCTTCCTCCTCTTCCTCCTCCTCTCCCCTCCCCCCGCCCTCCGCTCCTGTCGAGGGGCGCTCCCGGCCCGCCGCCCGCGGGGGGGGCGGGGTGGGGGAGGGAAGGGCCGGCTCAGCAGCAGGTCCTCTTGGGGCGCTCCCTGCTCGACTTGCCCTGCTTGCCCTGCGAGGGGCCGGCAGGGCGGAGGGGGGGGGGGAGACCGGGCAGGGACTCTTCCTACGACAGGAGACTGGCCCAAAAACGACAGCCGTGCCCCTAGGACATACAAGCGACGCGTGAGAGCGCAATGGAAACCTGTGAGAGCACTGCGCGCAAACCACGAAGGGTTAGTAGAGCATGTTTTGGTGGGCTCATGAACAGACCAGGACGCCTCGCCACAGCTTGAGACGAGGAGAAGTTCTGGAATTCACAGATGCTCTCCTCTCGGGCAATCGAGGGGGCCCCCGCGGCCAGGGAGGGGGCCCTCCTGCATCCGCAGGGGGCTCTCGTGAGAGGAAAGCGGCGACGACGAGGACGACGGTAACGACGGAGGGGTGGATGTTGAGCAGGGACCGATCTTTCCAGCATTCCCATAGGCCTAGCACGACATGTTGATAGAACCCACGAGTGTCCTAGAAAGGTTCTGAGAACCCCTTGGGCCGCCTTCTGAGGAGGCCTGCCCGCACTCACTTCCCCCCTCGGCGCGCCGCCAAATTGGTTTTCGGGTCATACCTCGGCTCTCCGGCGGCCGTTCGGGGCGACCCGGGCACCCTCGGAACGCCCTCGGCGAGGCGCGTGCAGGACCTCGTTCGGGAGCGTCGGATCAGAGTCAGGTGCGCCGAAGAGAGGGGCGCATCGGAACTCGAGGCATGTGCCCAGACGACGGGAGGCCAGAAGAAGAGGCCACGAAACCCAGGAAGCGCAGCTCGAGGCTGGGACCGCCCGAAGACCACCCGCCTCGAACCCGAATCCTCCCCCTGGCCCCGCGGCGAGAGGTGAAGGCCGTGGCCGTCGGCGACGGGCAGCGAGGAGGGGGGCGCCAAGGCCACGGGCGGGGCGCGCGCCGCCGCCCGCACCGGGTGGCAGCCACCCCGACTTCGATCCGCTCCGCTCCGCAGCGGGCAGCTCGACGACGGCGACGGCAACGGCGACGGCGACGGCGACGGCGACGGCGGCGGCGGCGACGACAGCGGCGACGACGGCGGCGGTTGCGACGACGACCGCGCCGACGACGGCGACGGCGACGGCGACCGCAGCTCGAGAGGCCCCCCCCTGAGGGCACGGGGGACGGTCTCCGAGAGGCGCGAGGCCTCCCGGACTCGGGGGCGCGCAAACATCCGGCCGCTCCACTCCTTTCGAGGCGTGGGTCCCCAAAGGTCTGGACCCCTTCCCCATGGCCGGTGTATCGTCCTGAATCGGGTTACGACGGTCCCGGCGAGGGCCCCCGGCGGCCGAATACGGCGCGTCGGATCTCTGGGGAGGTAGGCAGCAGCAGCAGCAGCAGCAGCAGCAGCAGCAGCAGCAGCAGCAGCAGCTCGGGCGGCCCGAGGATTAGCGATCCATGGATTCAGCGTGCGGTCGCCAAATCCATGGATCGTGGGAGGTGCCCTCCCCAAAATGCGGCTGGTGCCGCCTCGTTCGGCGGCGGAGATCCCACGGAAACGGGACCCGTCGCTAATCCACGCCCCCTTGATCCATGTTTGCGCTCGCCTGACAGACGGGGATTTCCCTGAGATCCGGGCGGCTCGTTTGTTTTTCCCCACGCGGCTTTCTTTTTGCAGGGCCTCGAGTCCGAAACCATCACAGATCGACCTGGCCCAACAAGAACAGGCATCAAAATGGGTTCGGGGCCCATTGTGTGATTTGTTCCGCGATGTTCCACCTGTTTCCAAATAGGCTTGGAGTCCCACCTGCGTGCGTAAAGAACTGATCCACCGTCCACCTCCCTCAGACTTGCACTTGCATCGTCTGAATGTCAATGTCTTCCGCTGCTACTGGCTTCATCGACTATTCCTCTATGATCCCTGTAAGAAGTTTTAGCCTACAAACATGTATACGATGCCTATGGGATATCAGGACAATCGTATGAGCTCCACTCGAATTTCATGGGATTCATATGGGTCTCCTGTCAGAGCCCAACAAGATCCCAGAAGGATCGCATCGTAATCGTGAGGGTCCCTATCGCATCTTGTCGGAATCGTGCAGGATGCCTACGTGGTCTCATAGGAGCCACTCACAAAACCCATAGCATCGCATGGGAATCGAACAACTGTCATATAGGTTGGCAGAGGCGCCGTAAGGGTTTCCAACAGAACTCATAGGCGGCATCCGTGGGAGTGCATAAGGTTCCTGTAGGATCCCACGGAGATCGCATTGAGCCCTCTAGGATTGAATCGGACTCGTAGATATTATTGCATCATGTCATCGGGATAGTATATGAGTATGCACCTTTCCTGTAGGAATCGAATCGGATCTCATCGACATACTACAGGATTATGGTAGGACGTCATTGGAATCCCCTGGGTTCTGTCTGGGATCTCACAGGAATCGTAGAGGACTCCTCCAGGATCCCGATGGTATCCCATAGACCCCGCATGGGAGTCATCTGGGATATTATGGGAACCGTCGAAGGTTCCCATGGGATCTCATAAGGACCATATAGGAGTCATATAGGATCCCATGGGGTTCGTATATATATATATATATAAAGTCGAGTAAGGTAGATTGTAGTAGAGTCGGGTCGAATAGAGCACTATCCAATCTACTCTATTCGACCTTCTACACTATTCTAGTCTGCTCCACTCAATTTTACCCTACCCTGCCTTAAGATACGCCCGCTCTACTCTAAGGCTTTGGGGATATGGAATGATGCTGAAGATGCAGGGCTAGCCCACCGTGCTGCCGGGCATGCCCAGGGAAGGGGGGTCAGGTTTAAGGGAGAGCGGCGTGCTTTTAGTTTGTGGTGTTGCTGGTGTGCCAAAGTAGCTGGCCTAGAGAAGTCTAGCTCCATCCTTAGAGAGAGTGAACTGGTCCACTGCTGCCCCTCCCAGTTTGCCCCTAATGTTTGCAGTTACGTGCATCCCCTGCTTTGCCCCAACTGGCTTCCTCTGCTATTGCAATGGCATGCTTTGCTATTGCATTGGCTCCCTCTGCTACGACCCAATATCGACAAAACAATCGTCATATTCGAATGGAGTAGAGTTTGGCAGGGTAGGATCGAGCACAGCACAGCAGCGTAATGTAGACGTTGTATGCTCGAGTAGAGTGCCTTAGGGTGCACTAGAGTATAATTGGAATCGAATAGAGCAAGCAAGATTCGAGTAGACTCGCGTGTTGAGCAGATTCGAATTCGGTAGGGTTGAATTGGTTTAGTCGGGTACGGCAGAGTGGGGTCAGGATGTGGTTGGAGCAGGTTCCAGCAGATAGGGGGAGGGCAGAGTTATGGTTAGAGATAAGGTCAAACAAGGCAGGGAAGAGCAGGGTAGGTGAGAATAGGGCAGGCTATATCACGGTGGCATAAGGTCGTCGACTGGTATTGGTGAGGTTTGGGTGCAGTGGGGTAGGGTAGAGTAGGCCATAATAAAATAGAGTGGGACCGATGGTGAAGTCGAGACGGCGATTATAGAGTACAATAGACTGGACCAGGATAGAAACGAGTATACGCACATAGTAAAGCATAGCATGATAGAGCAGGTCAGGCTATGTGAATGATAGGCGCAACAATAGAATACGACAGCGTAGATCACGGCATGAGCACCACAGAGTAGAGAGGATCAATATATGGTAGATCAGAACACGTATACTAGAACACATCACAATCGCCATCTAGCAACCGCTGAAGAGGCTGCGGATAACTACTATGCCAAACACTTCTCGCTGCTGGTAGATGATTTGTTACATGCCTAGGCATACTACGGCTGCGCACACACACACACACACATCACACACATCCCATTACTGGTGCATGGGTTACGGGCAGGCACCGGTGCAGTCTTTCTCCTTCAATTAACAATGGTGCGAATGATTGCAGTCGTGCTAAGTGTTGACGTTGCTAGCCGAACTGCCCACTACGCCTACAGTCACAAGGAAAACGACCAAAGCCAGCAAAGCCACGCTACTGCGACTAGGATCACTGCCGCCGCTGCTCGCACTACAAAGTACAACCATCATAGCCACTACTACAACCATTGCCACTGCCAAAGCTCGTGCCAATGTCACTAGCGTGCGACACTGCGGCTGAAGCTACTGTGACTGCGACTGCCATTGCAACTGCGGCTGCCACTGCACCCCCTGCGTTCTCACTGTTCGGTCCCCTACGCTCGCGGGCAGGCCTCGTGAAACCGCGGTCCTGGAGTCACCAGACGGGCACTAAGGACACTACTTCTCCCAGGCGAAACAGGGGCGCCTCGCGGCCGAAGAGAGAGGAGGAGAAGGAGGAGGAGGAGGAGCAGACGGGCACTAACAACACGCCTGGCAAAAGAAGGCACTCGGCACAGAGAGCCAACGGGCGCGCCTTCTTGGACTTCGTGCCCTTCGCACCGCCGTGGTGGGCGTCCTGAGTCCAGCGGAGGCGGGGCGTAGTGCAGCAACACCGAGATCGATCCGATATGGACAAATACATACACAAAATGTATATGGAGAGATGCGTACCCTTGCACTCACACACACACACCCGCAGAGGGTACGGACAAAAGCACAACGATCAAAAACGGCACTTACGCGAGATGACAAAGATGCCTTCCTTACGCGCGCCGCCAGCGCGGCACGCTGCACTGTAGACGAGGGCGCTTGCGCGTCGTCGTCGCTGACGTCGTCGTCGTCGTTACCGTCGCCGCCGGCATCGTCGTCGTTGTCGTCGGCGTCGCCGTCGCCGTCGTGCTCGTCGTCGCCACTGTCGTCGTCGCCGTCCTCGTCGTCGTCGCCAACACCGTCGAAGTCGTAGTCGACGACGCCGTCGTCACCATCGCAGTCGTCGTTATCGTCAACGCCGTCGTCGTCATCGTTGTCGTCGCTGTCGTCGTCGACGTCGTCGTCGTGGTCGCAATCGTTATCGTTGTCGTCGCCGTCGTCGTCACAGCCGCCATCGTCGCCGCCATCGCCTTTGTAGCCGCCTCCGCAGCCGTCGTCAGCGTCAACTTCGTCGCCGTCGTCGCCGTCGTCGCCGCCGCTGCCACAATCGTCGTCGTCGCCGCCGTGGTCGCTTTCGTCGCCGCAGGTCGTCCTCGACGTCGTCGGCATCGTCGTCGTAGTCGTCATCGTCGTCGATGTCGCCGTAATCGTCGTCGCAATCGTCGTCGACAATGTCATCGCCATCGTCGTCGCTGTCGCCGTCGCCAACGTCGTCGTCGTCGCCGTCGTCATCGTCGCCGTCGCCGCCGACGCGAATGCCGTCGTCACCGTCGTCGTCGTCGTCGTCGTCGTCGTCGTCGTCGTCGGCACCGTCGCCACCGTCGTCGGCATTTTAGTCGTCGTCGCCACCGTCGTCGTCGTCAACACCATGACGTCGGCAACGTCGTCCGCAGTCATCGTCGTCTTCGTCGTCGTCACCGTCGTCACTGACATCGTTTCCGTCGTCGTCACCGTCGTCGCCGTCGTTAACGTCATCGTCGTCTTCGCGGCAGTCGTCGTCGCCACACTCGCCGTCGTCGTCATCGTAAGCGTCGTCGCCGTCGCCATTGTCGTCGTCGTCGTCGTAACCGCCGTCGTCGTCGTCGCCGCCATCCTCGTCGTCGTCGCCGCCGTCGTCATCGTCATTGATAGCTGTCGTCGTCGCCGTCGTTCTCGCAACAGTCGTCGTCGTCGTCGCCGTCGTCGTCGTCGTCTTCGTCGTCACCACCGTCGTCGTCGTCGTCGTCGTCGCCGTCGCCGTCGCTGCCGTCGCCGCAATTGCCGTCGATCGCCGCCGTCAGCGTGATCGTCGTTGTCGAACTTGTATTCTTCGTCGCCGTCGTCGTGGTAGTTGATGTCGCCTTCGTCGTCGTCGTCGTCGTCGTCGACATCTTCGAAAGTTTGTCGCCTTCGTCAAGGCCGTCATCGCCAACGTCGGCTTCGTTATCGTCGCCGTCGTCGTCGCCACCGTGGTCGCCGCCGTGGCTGTGGTCGCTGCCGCGGTCGTCGTCGCAAGCGCCTCCGTCGTCGTCGTCGCCGCAGTTGTTGCCGTCGTCGTCATCATAGTCGTTGTCGTCGCCGTCGTCGTCGTCTGAGTCGTCGTCGTCTTCGTCCTCCTCAATGACGTCGCCGACATCGTCGCCACCGTGGCCGTGGTCGTCGCAAGAATGTCGTCGTCGTCGACGCCGCCGTCGCCGTCTCCGTCGCCGTTGTCGCCGTCGTCGCGGTCGTGCTCGCTGCCGTCGGTGTCGCCGCCTTCGTCATCGCCGCCGTCGCCATCGTCGCCGTCGTCGCCGTCCCCGTCGCCGCCGTCAACGTCGTCGTAGTCACCGTCGCCGTCGTTGTCGTCATGATTGTCACCGTCGTCGTCGCCGCCGACGTCAACGGAACGTCGTCGACGTCGTAGTCGTGGTCACCGTCGTCGTCGTCGCCGTCGTCATCGCCGTCGTCGCCCTCGTCGTCGTCGTCGCCGTCGTCGTCGTTCGCGGCCGACGTCGCTGTCGTCGTAGTTGTCACCGCGGTCGTCGTCGCCGCCGTCGCCGTCGTCGTCGCCGTCGTCGTCGTCGCCGTCGTCGTCACCGTCGCCGTTGTCGCCGTCGACGTCGTCGAAGACATCGTCGGCGTCGTCATCGTCCTCGTCGTCGACGTCGTCCTCAACGTCGCCATAAACGTCGCCGTCACCGTCAGCCTCGTAACGTCATCGCCGTCGCCGTCGTCTTCGCCGTCGTCGCCGTCGTCGTCGTCGTCGTCGCCGTTGTCGTCGCCCTCGTCGCCACCGTCGTCGGCGTCGCTGCCGCGGTCGTCGTCGCGGCCGCCGCAGTCGTCATCGTCGACGTCGTCGCCGTCGTCAGCGTCATCATCGTCGTCGCCGTCGACGGCATCACCGCTGTCGGCTGCGTCGCCGCCTCCGACCTCGTCGTCGTCAGTCGCCGTCGCCGTCGTCGTCGCCGTCATCACCGTGGTCCTCGTAACGTCGTCGTGGTCGCTACCGTCGTCGTCGCCGTCGGCGCTGTCGGTGTCGCCGTGGTCATCGCCGTCGTTGTCAAGGTTGTCGTCGCTGCAATCGTCTTCATCGGCGTTACTGTTCGCGTCATCACCGGCGCCTACGTCGCCGCCGCCGGCGTCGCGGTCGTCGTCGTCGTCAACATCGCCACTGTAGTCCTCGTAACAACATCGTTCCCGCTGGCGTCGTCGTCGCGGTCGTCGTCGCCGCCGAAGTCGCTGTCGTCGTCGTAAGAGTCGTCGCCGTCGTCGTCGCCGTCGTCGCCGTTGTCGTCGTCGTCGCCGTCGACGTCGTCGTCACTGTCGTTGTCGTTGTCGTTGCCGAACGCCATCGCCATCAACATGTAACATGACCGTCCGCGTCGTCGCTGTCTTTGTCGTCGTCGTCTCCGTCGACGTCGTCGTCGTCGACGCCGTCGTCGTCGTTCACGTCGCAATCGTCGTCGTCACTTTGTTTGTGCCAGACGTCGTCGCTGCCGCCGTCGTCATCGCCGTCGTCGTTGCCGCCGTCACCGTCGCAAGAGCCGACGTCGTCGACAACGTCAACGTCGCCAGCGCTGTCACCGTCGTCGTCGTCAACGCCGCCAACGTCGTCGCCGCCGCCGTCGCCGTCGCCGTCGTCGCCAACAATATTCACACTAACGTCCTCGCAGTCGATGTTGTCGTCGTCGCCATCGGCGTCGTCATAATCGTTGACGTCGCCGTCGACGACGTCGACGTCGAAGCCGTGGTCGTCACCCTCGTCGTAACCTTGTCGCCGTCGGAACCGTGGTCGTCGCCGTCGTGGTCGCGTCATCGTCGCCGCCGTCGCCGTCGAAGCCGCCGTCGCCGACGTCGTCGTCGTCACGGTCGTCGTCGCTGCCGTCGTGGCCGTCGTCGCTACCGCTGGCGCCGTCGTCGCTGTCGCCCCCGTCGCCGTCGTCGTCAACATCTTCGTCGCCGTCGCCGTCATCGTCGACATCGTCGTCGCCAGCGTTGTCGGCACCACCGCTGTCGTCGGCGTCGTTGCCGTCGTCGCTGTCGCCGTCGTAATCGTCGTTTTGAACGACATCGTCGTCGCCGTCGTCTCCGTCGCCGCCGTCGTCGTCGTTGACGTCGCCGCCGTCGTTGTCGACGACGTCGTCGTCATCGTCGTTGTCGTCATCGTCGTCGTCGTCCCCGTCGTCGTCGGAGCAGGAGTCGTGGTCGTCGTTAACGTCTCGGTCATCGCCATCATCGTCGTCGTCGTGGCCGCCGTCGTCCTATTGTCATCGTCGTCGTCGCGGCCGCAGTCGTCGTCCTTACCGTCGCCAGCGATGTCGTCATCGCGGTCGTCGTCGATGCAGTCGTCGACGTCGTCAACGACGTCGTCGTCGTCGATGTCGTCGTCGGCGTCGCCGTCGCCGTTGTCGACGTTGTCGTCAGCATGGTCGTCGTCGCTGCCGTCGACGCCGCCATTGTCGTCGTCGCCGCCGTCGCCGTCATCGCCGTCGCCGCCCTTCTCGTCAACGTCCAAGTCGCCGACGCCGTCGTCGTCGTCGTCAAAGCCAAAAAACATCAATGTCGTCGTCGCCGCGGTCGTCGTCGTAGTCGTCGCCGTCGTCGTCGCAATTGTCGTGGCCGTCGTCGTCGTAGTCGTCGCTGTCGTAGTCGTTGTAAACCGCGTTCTCGTTGCCGTCGTCGCCGTCGTTGTCAGCGTCGTCGCTGTGGTCGTCGTCGTCGTCATCGTCGTTGTCGTCGGCGTCGGCGTCGTTAATATGGCCGTCGTCGCCGCTGTTGTCGTCGCCGCCACCGTCGCCATCATCGCGGCCGTCGTCCTTGTCCTCGTAATTAACGTCGTCTTCTCCGCCGTCGTCGTCGTCGTTGGCGTCGCCACCATCGGCAGCACCGGCTGCGCGCGGCTCCTCCGGCGGCGGGACCACGGTTGCCGGCGCCAGGCTCGCGGCAGGCCCGTCCGCGCTGACCTCCTGAGCGCCGCGATGGGGGCCCGCAGGGTGGGCGGAGGGGAGAGGAGGAGAACGGAGGGGAGGGGAGGAAAGGTGTTGATCGAGGGGGACCATCGGCATCAACAGAACCTTTCGGAGGTCCGCGCTTGGACTTGCCACCGCTCGACGTCCATTCCCCGTGCATGCCACGGTTTCGTGCGTGCGTGTTTTGCTCAATGATCCAGGATGCTCCTCGATGGCCCTCTACGGGACAAACGAACGATGCCAAGCGGGTCGGCGCAGGACCCCCCCCATCCCCCGGCGTCCGTACTGACCTCCGGGGTTGGCCTCCCGCCGGAGCCGAGGGCTTCCTCCTATGGGAAAGGCAGTTTACATCTCGATTCTGGAGAAATTCTACTTGCATGGAGGGGGGGCCTCCTTCGCTGCTCTGCCTTTGGCAAGAGGCGGCAAGTTCGTAAGCGCGTCTTGGGTGGCCACACGGCAGGGAATGGGGACCGAGTAAGGAAGGCCCTGAGGGAGGGAGGTGAGAAGGAGGAGGATATGGGGGGGCGTGGTGAGGCCCGAAAGAAAAACTGAACTCCACGCGCGTCGTGATAAACTTGCACGACTGCTCGGCCCAGCGCTTTCGGAAAAAAAAGGCGGCGGAGGTGGGGGGGGAGTGCCGTGCAAGTACACTTGCCCGAAACTGAAAAACAAAAAGAAAAAAAACAGCCTCCCAGCGAGAGAAGAGGGGAAGGAACAGCGGGGCGAAACAAAGAACTGTCAGCCTCGTCGTCGTCGTTGTTGACGTCGAAATCGACGCAGACGTCGACGTCGCCGTCGTCGCCGCCTCCATCGTCGACGTCGGAAGCGGAACCGGTCGCTAATCTTAAGAGCCAGAAGCAACACACACACACACACACACCGGAATTTCACACAAAGGGTTTTGGCACAACCAACGGCGCAACGCATGTGCACCAATACCACTGGATCCCCGGCGATCCGGCCCAGGGTTGATGTACGGCCGTGCTCTAAGGTGCACTTGAAAGGTAAGGTGTGGCAGCGCTGTTGGCGGCGATAAGATCCCAAGCTCCGCTACCAACAGACATTCCATAGTGCTTTGGCACAGCCAAACCACCATGCAAGGTCAGTTTCTTCACCCGTTGACAGCAGCACGCGTCGCGGCAGCAGAACGCAGTAGCGCGCGAAGGCATGCAGGGCCGGCGATGCGGCTGGCCAGCGCGATTTCGGTAGAAGTGCCGAAATTCAAGTAAGATCGCTGCGGGCGTCGTATCCGGCGAAGCTGCATCGCACTGCGAGGCGCCGCGCCCTTGCGTTTGTTGCGCCAGGCCCCGCGCGCTCCTCGAAGCGGGAAAACAAGCTCTACACAGAGGACTCGCGCGTGCTCTTGTGGGGCCGGCCAAAGCGATCGTATACAAAAACAACTCATTTGTGCGCCCCCCGCATTGGCAATGTAACCACCCCGAACAACAAGGAAGGAACTACACGAGACTTCGCGGCACACAAAGGAATTACAGCAACGCCCTTTGGGTTGCGCTTTTCGCGCGCGGTGGCAGCGCCGAGCTGGAAAGGAAGGGGGGGGGCAGGACAAGGCTAAGCAGGGGAAGAGGAAAAGGAGGAGGAGGAGGAGGAGGGCGAGAACGAAACGAAAGAAGCAACGGAAGGAGGCCAGGTTGCGCGCAAGCAAAGCTAACACTGCGCGCCGAAACAGTTGTTCGTTCGTTCGGTTGGCCGTGCGGCATATGAATAGAAAAAGAATTCTTCGCTGCCAATCGAAGGGATTCGTTGGGAAGGAGACTCGCGCTCTCTTCCCAATCCCCTTTCCCACACCCCGTTGCGAGCGCGCGACGATGTGTTCTGGCACGCGGGCAGAGGACTGCCAAGTGCAGGTGAGCGGCCTGTCCACCCGTTACGCGTTCCAAAACAAATGCGACCAGCTAAACTCACTTGCCACACAAACCGTCAGCTCCAAACACCGATGCCACCCCGACCCCCGCATTCGTGCCAGGCACCCTCTCAACGACGCCCCGCTCCGGCGTAAAACCAATAAAACCCTTTGTGTTTATGAGTTTTCTACACGCCCCAATCAGTGCCTGTGCCGCGTCGACGAGTGGAGAACGGACTGGGAAGAGGGGGCGAGGAGTGGTGGTGAGGAGGAGGAGGCATGACGCCGTCTCCCCCCGAAACCCAGATGCCACGAATGTGTTCACAACGTGGGCCCCCAAAGATCTGGATCCCTTCTCCGAGACCGCCTGTGCTCCCGAACCGTACTTTGACGGTCCGTGGGTCCGGTGAGGGTCCCCGGAGGTCGCAGATCGCCGAGCATCTCACGCTGCGTTTTTTCTACAACGCGGAGAGGTCTGAGGAGCAAACGCGCTCAGAGCTGCCATCAAAGAGCGGCACCCAGCGACGAAAGTTGGCTGCTCATTCTGGGGACCTTCCTGGAGCCACTCGCTCCACTCGTGCATCGATGCTGCGTCGAACGTCCGTCGATTCGAGTCGACCTCGAGACGAACCTGAGCCGAACCTGAGTCGAACCTGAATCGGACCTCACTCGACCTAGAGTCTAACTGTGGCCGAATTGAAGTCGAACAGATCCGTCAGGTAGGGGATTTTGGAGGATAAATTTCAATAGGCGACACATACCCCAACAAACATAATAAAAAAGACTCCCCCCCCCAAAAAAAAACGCATCCCCAGACTATTGTTGGACTATTCGTGGATATCCCCCCTGTGCAGGGACAGGCCCGACTTACTGCCCACAAAAAGCGGCACCCAGCGACGAGAGGACGCTCCGGCGGCCGAAGCTCGGGTCGGGCGAAAGGGGGGGATAGCAAAGGGGGGGTTTGAGAATCAGCTCACGTAGCTGATTTTCCCGGCGCTTTCCGGCGCTGGAGGCGGCGATGTATCCAGGAATGGGCCCCTCGGTGAGGCCGAAACCAGCTGCATGCAGCAAATTTCGTAACCCCCCCTTTCCCAATCCCCCCCTTTCGCCCGGCCCGAGAAGCGCCGCGGCCCCCGCCTGCTGCGCGGGCGACAGCGGGCCCTGCCCCCGGCCGGAGTAGGCGGCGCCTGCCAGGGGGGGGGGGGGCGAGGCAGCACGCACGGGGGGCGGCAGAGCGCATGGCGGCTCCGAGGAGGGGAGGCAGGCGGAGACTGGCTCCTCCTGCAGGCAGATACTGCGGGAGGGAACGTCGCAACTGTTCCAGAGAGGCTCGGAAAGAGCCCCCTCGTAGTAGAAGAGTCGTCCCCAGACTATCTGTGGCTGGTTTCGGCTCTATTCCTGCTGTAGAGGGACGTGCCCGACTTCATCCCGAGCCCCCTTGCGTCATGGAACAACATGCACTGCTCTCGCGCATGGAACAACATGCACTGCTCTCGCGACTTTCGGCCTCCAGGGGCCCTCACAGGGCCCCGGGACCGTCGGTTGGCGGCGCGCAGAAAGGCAAATCAACTAAGTAATGCCGAACAGGGGAACCGGAACGAATTGGAACGCGCGCAAAATCAGGCCGCATCGGCAAGGAGTCGGAATCGAAGCGGATCGGCTGCGCCAAAATGGAAAACAGCGCCTTTTCAATCTCGGACCGCATCGAACCGAAAGAAGACAGGAATCAAATCAGATCGGGCCTGCCAGAGTTGTTGTCGAACCGGATCGCTTGGATCGAAATGGACCCTGCCCATGAATTGACGCAGGAAGGCGGCCTTCTAAGAAGCCTGGGGGAGGGGCCTTCATAGCAAGCGTGGGCGCTTCTTACAAGCCCTCGGGCCCTTCGGAGGAGGCCGCCCGCTTCTAAGACCAGGCAGCTCCTGGGCCCAGGAGAAGCAGCGCAGCATGGAGGCCTCAAGGATCCGGGTGGGGAAGCTGCCGACGGTTCTCGTGCCGCAGTTTTGCATCTGAAAGGGTTCAGTCTTGTCGTCATACTTTTGTACGGTCTATCGTCGGCTGGAATGGCAGGAGACAGCTTCATCATATTTCAAACGCAAGTGTCGCCAGTAAGGGCCCTCCAGCTGCCGAGGCTAGTCGTCGGGGATGATTCCATTATCCCGGGTGCCACTCTGGCTCGCAATGATCTCATCACCTCCATCGGGTTCGGATCGCCAGGGGAGAACTCACTACCACTTGCACTACCATCAAGAGAAGGCTCTCTGCCAGCTTCTGTAGTTGAGAGGAGCTGGGGCCTGAATCAATGCCGGTCTCGTCGCATCTGCCTCGAATCCACGCCGAAGCCATGCCGGAAAACCCCGCCACACCAGCGTCGGGTCCGCATCGAGCCCGCGTCGGGCACGAGCACGGACACCAGCTTCGGGAGCAGGCGAAGGCCCCCGAGGATGCAACGCGCACGAGAGCCAAGCACAGAAAAGGAGGGCGGGGCGTCGTCTCGCCATCGCTCGGACGTCCCTTTTTTAAGTTTGTTTCGGTTTCGTGCGTGGTTTTTTCCGCCAATTGGTCAAGGATGCTCCCCGATGGTACTCGCCGAGGAAAAAACGCACACGTCCGAGCGATGCCAAGTCGTGATCGAGCGGGCGTGCCGGTGCCCCTCCCAGCCGCCCGCCCTCGCCCATGGGCGGAGGCGGCGGAGCCGCGCCCGTGCCGCGCCCGTGCTTCGCGGGTCGGGAGGGGCCGTGGCCCCCCCTGGCCATCGCTCGGACGTCCGTTCCCTGTATTTTTTTTCGATTTCGTGCGTGGTCCTTTTTCGCCAATGGATCAAGGATGCTCCTCCAGGGTCCTCGCCGAAGAAAAAAATGCACACGTCCGAGCGATGCCAAGCCAGGGAGAAACAGGTGGGACTGGCTCGTGCCGTCGCCACGCATCGTTGGACCGATCCCCATCTCCGCTTCCACTGACGAGACAGCAAGCGCTCGAACGGGGAGGAGAAGATCAGGAAGGGCACGGGGATGAAGGCGCTGCAAGTGCTGGTGCGGGTTGTCGGACACCAGTCCGACAAGACACACCCACAGCCCCCCACCGAAGTAAACTCCGAGAACTCTCGGGGCCGCATAGGGTGTTAGTTGTCAGCTCATGATGCCACGGCTCTGGCCCCACTAGCCGATTCACCCCCTTGATGGGGTTTCGAGGGAACTGTCTCCAACTGAGGAGGTGGGATGGTGAGGCTCAAATACGTGACTCGGTGGGGTTGGGGATCCGTTAGACGATTCTGAACTCTAGATGCCGCGGTGAGGCTCCACGTGTCAAGTGGCGTCGTGTATGTCCCCGTGTCTGCTGTGCGTGCGCAGGGTCCTCTGGTGAAAAATCCCTTAAATGTGCGTTCGTTGGAAAAGAACACTGTTGTTTTGTCGTTCCTCTCCGTGTTGAAGGTCTTTCTAGCTTTGTTTTTGTTCCCAACCATCCTGTGGTGTTGGGTCCTCGTTTTGAAGAGACGGTCCCCGCGTTCTCCTTCTCCTCATCCTCCCCCTCCTCCCCTCCTCCCCCTCCTCCTTCCTCCCTGCGTTTCACCCACCCAGTACACAGCTTCGTGGCCCCATAGGGAGCTTCACCGAAGGCCCCAGTGGCGGGGTTCGCATGGCGGCCCCACTCCATTTTGGCGCACCCCTCACACGGTTCGTGGCCCCATAGGGAGCTTCACAGAAGGCCACAGTGGCAGGGTTCGCATGGCGGCCCCGCTCCATTTTGGCGCACCCCTCACACGGTTCGTGGCCCCACAGGGAGCTCAACCGAAGGTCCCAGTGGCAGGGATTCGCATGGCGGACCCGCTCCATCTTGGCGCACCCCTCACACGTTCCGTGGCCCATAGGAAGCTCAACCGAAGGTCCCAGTGGAAGGGTTCGCATGGCGGCCCCGCTCCATTTTGGCGCACCCCTCACACGTTCCGTGGCCTCACAGGGAGCTCCACCGAAGGCCCCAGTGGCAGGGTTCGCCTGGC
Source organism: Prorocentrum cordatum (assembly GCA_963575745.1). Classification (NCBI taxonomy): domain Eukaryota; class Dinophyceae; order Prorocentrales; family Prorocentraceae; genus Prorocentrum; species Prorocentrum cordatum. The sequence continues at coordinate 194,228 of CAUYUJ010015373.1, read as the reverse complement.
GGCCCCGCCCCATTTTGGCGCACCTCTCACTCGGTTCGTGGCCCCACAGGGAATTCCCTTTGCTTCGTCCCACCTGCCCTGCGGTTCTCACGCTTGCGTATGGTTGGGTCCCTCGCCAAGATAATGATGTTTGGGGCACCGCTGCTGTTACGTTGTCAGGTGCAGCATAAGCCTGTGGCCCACCTGCCCGTGCTCATTGCGCCGTTGATTCGATTACTACCACGTCACAACTTTTCTACTTTTCTTGGGTGTCCTTTTACCACGTCTTGCTTAAAACACCATCGAACAATGCGAAGCGGGAACAACAGCTATGCCCCCCGCACTTTGAACGCACAACTGCGAATTGCCCCATAGAAATACCGGTCAAGACATGTTCTGCCTCACTTCTGTTGGCCGCCATGCCTGCGATGCGCATGGCATGCTGCTCTTCAACGGCCAAAGGATCCGCGCTGGACTGATTCCGGGAGAATCGGTCAAGAACGGAGGGGGGAGGGGCACAGACGAATGCGCTCAAAATCTCTGTGACCAAGCCCCTCCCAGGTCGAAACCGCGTCCAGCCGTGGCGACGAGGGAGCCCCTCTCTCCCCCCACTCAGGGGCTCCCACATGTTCTGCCGACGGCCCCAGCCGAACCACCCCTCTTAGATCGTGGAGCCCGAGGACAGCCCAGAACCCCGCCTTTGGAGGCCTCCCACATCTAGGGGGAAAACAAACCTACCTCGCTTTTGACCACCCTCGCTTCCAAGAGATACCAAGCGATGCCAAATTACGGCCTATACTGGTCAGGCCGCTTGACGAGGAGGCGCGTGGTATGACTTGGTTTTTCCTGGAAGCGAAAGCGGGGTAGGTATTTCACGCTCTGAACATCGTTCCCGAGCAGATGGTGTCGTCCACGACGACGACGACGACGACGACGACGACGACGACGACGACCCTGGAGCCAGTGCTCGGCAACCTCAGCCCCCCCTCGGGCTCCCACATGTTCTGCCGCGCGGCGCCGCGGCTGCGGCCGCCAGCACCGCGAGGCCCCGAGCGCACTCGACTCGCCGCCCGGCCACCCGGCCGGCCGTGGCGATGCGCCACCGCACGAGCTGCTCCGCAGGGTCTGCCGAACGCTGGGCGTCGATGTCGATGACGATGGTCGCTGGTCGATGTCGGCGTCGATGCGTCGATGTCGGATGCCAGCGCTGGCCGCTGTCGATGTCGGTATCAGGGGGGGGTGCTGCAACGGGGGGCACAATGGCTTTTGGAACCAGACGCCCGCCCTGTTAGAGCTGCCAAAGCGGGACACGGAGCCTCGGGCCGCGATTGCAAGGGTCGGGGCGCTCGATCTCGGCGAGTGCGAGCCGTTTCGAGCAAAGGCGCCAGCTGTTGCGGGCCACCGCCTGCGTGGGAATGTGAGCATTAGGATCGGGGATCGCCGTCTATCTCGAGGACATCAGTATGGCGACCCCCGTCCCCGACTTTGTGGAGATTCCGCCTGGGGCCATCCAATGGAGTGGGCGGGGAGTCGTCCTATCCTCTACGCGGCTGCGTCCGTGTAGCCCCATCGGGGTGTCTTCCCGAGAGTCCCTCCTACCGTAGGAGCTCGACCACAAGAAACCTTCCACAAGATACCCACCCTGAGACCCCAGTACGTCCATTGATTTCTGGTGTGGGAGCGTCACGCTTTCCATAGCGAATCCACCGAAACCCAATACACCCAGGGCACCCTGGAGGCAAGCAGGGTGCTTCTTGGCATGGGTCTCCACTAGAAAATTTGCTGTAACATTTGCTTTTGGGGGGGACTGGGAATAGGGTAGAGAAGCCGCCTGCTGGATGAGGATACATCGGGAATCTCTGAGAGATGGCGGGTCTGGAGGATGATGCATGGGGCGCCGCAACCGTTTCAGAACACTCCAGAACGCTGTGAGGGCATTCCCGAGCGCACTGGAGGGTTTTATCCTCATATCCGAGGCCCACCTTGACGAGCATTGTTTAGCGGATCCTCGTTCCACTAGTGCGACCTTGGCCCCACTAGTCGACTTACCCACCCGACCCAGATTGGGGTATG
>CAUYUJ010015373.1:130718-192076 GCA_963575745.1 Prorocentrum cordatum | reverse complement strand
GACGAGGAGGAGGAGGAGGAGGAGGAGGAGGAGGAGGAGGAGGAGAAGGAGGACTAGTGGACTAGTGGGCTGACGACAACGAACGTCGACACACGTGAATTACTGGCGGAGGTCTTCAAGATTGGCCTCTGTAACAATCTTGGGGGGGCCCTTCACACAAGGGTGAAGGCCTCTCCTTATCCTCGCCAGATTCTGCCTCCCCTTCGGGGTGGGTGCAACACACGGTTTGCAGAGGTGCCTGGGGTCAGCGGTGGCCGTAAGACCGCACATACTGCAAAAGACGAGTTTGAATTCCCCCCAGTACTGTAAGGCGTGGGACTCGTCTAAAACCTGCCCCCCCAGGACCCGTCGGCCGTTTAAGGCCGCGATTCCAGGGGGAGGGGCTCTGTTAGCGCACACTGTCGGGGCTGCCGCGAAGAACCTCGAGCGGTTCACGAAAACCTTGCATTTGCTGCAGTAAAACTTCGTGCCGAGCCTTCTCCACTCGTGCTGTGAGGCTCTCATGGCCAGCTCGAGTCTCGGGATCCGAACGGGGCGGGGGGCCGAGGGACGATTTTCGGTCCACGGGTCCGCACGGATGGCCTCCGCCAGGGCCCTCCGCGCCCTGCGTCGGATCAGGAAGGTCTCGGCATCCACCGCATCAGTGTGGGGTACACTCGTTACAAATTCAGACCATGCAACTGACGCTCCTCGGGAGGCCAGCTCATCTGCACATTCATTGCCCACCGCCCACCACAAGTCTCTGGACGAGCGTATGTCTTCCGACTCACGGTGGGATGGGGTCCATTCGATTAGGACGGGGTCGGGGCCACGAGCTCTCACAGCTCGGCCTATTCTGAACCAGAGGTCGGCATTGGAACAACTGAACGACGGGGAGAGATGCCGACCTCTGTTCCAGCCGTCCTGGAGGGGCCGATGATCAGTGACATACCTGAGCGGCCCACTCGTGCATTCTAGGGCCTCGGCGAAGGCCGCAAGCTCGGCCCTCGGGACAGTCTGACGGGTACCCCCAAGACTACAAACAATCCCCGCCGACGGGGCCCATCCACCTGCTGGGAGAGCTTCGAGGGCACAAACTCCAGAGCCAACTCTCCTGCGGCGGGGGTCCGAGGAGTGCTCTCCACCAGAGCCGTCCCCGAACATCGTGAGGAACCCGTCGGGGTCTCTGGGGACACTCGCGAAATCACCGAATTCGGAGCGGTGGGGAGGGAGGTCGAGGTCGAAGGAGGGGTCGTGGCCTCGACGCTCGGTAGCCCTCGCAGCCAGTACGAAGGCCATGCCTCGTGGCACGCGGTAGCCCGAGGGACGAGGTAATCGGATTTCTCGAAATCGGGGTGGCCCTGATTACAGGCGCACACCCAAACACGATGGAAAAGAGAGTCGGCCGCCTGGCCGCAGCGGGGGCAGGCGTCAGGAGCCTCGTAGCCGGCCTCCGCGCGCCTTTGCCTGGCCACTGGCCCGCTGCGACGACCGCCACGTCGAGCGCCCAGAGGTCGTCGTCCCCCCGCTTCTGGAACTGCTGCATCTCTCTCCTTATCATGAGCATGTCGGAGCCGCCCTCGATGTCCGAGGATCCCTGGTGCAGCGCTGCCTGCTTCCAGAGCTTCCTGTCGATGGACCGCTCGAAGTCCAGGAGCAGCTCCACGTAGTCCGCCGCCGCCTCCGCGAAGCTCGGCTGGTCGGGGCTGGGGAACCGCCAGCCCACGTCCTCGTCCGTGACCCAGAAGTCGTGGTCGACAGGGTCCCATCCTGCATCAAGGAGGGTCGCCACTGTGGCCGATATTGGCCCACGCACTCTCCTCCAGCGGCTCTCACCCGCCAGACGGAGCCTCCTGAGCGACGGTTGCCAGGCCTTGGCGATCCTGGCGTGCAGCTCGGGGTGGGCGAACCACTGGTCCAGCCAGGCCGCCAGCTGCTCTCGCGGGATGCTCTTGGCTGGATCACCTCTGCCGTAGAGCATGGCGAGGGTGCTGGTGAGGCACCGCCCTGGCCCGCGCCCTGCTGCCGCCTGCGCCGCCTGCCTCCTCAGCCTGAGGATCTCGTAGTGCGGCAGGCCCTGCACCTGGTGGCCGTAGGTGCCCTGTGCTCGAGCTCCTGTCGTCCAGAGGCCCTTGGTCACTACTTTGAGCCTTGCCATCCTGCGCATCCTCCTGATGGCGTGGGCTCGCCTGGCGGCCTTTTGCATTCTCTGTCTGCCTTTGCGTCGTGTGCGCATGCTCGCGGCGTTGCAGTCCACGCCCAGGTCAGTGAAGTTGCCCTCAGCCTTGGCGGGTATGCCGCGTTGCTGGGGGCCTTTTGCAATGGCGATGGCCAGCTTCGGAGAGCTTGCTATCACCGTGGTCTTCGGGGAGACCGTGAGGCCCGCCTCTTTGAGGCACTCGCCCAGCATGGCGCCGTTGTCGATCAGCTGCTTCTCCACGTTGGCCTCGGTGCCTTGGGAGCGCAGGACCGTGTCGTCTACGAACGTCCAGAGGCCTATGTCCGCCTGCTTCGTGAGCTGCGCACGGTGGAGGATGGGCCCCATGAAGGCCCTGGCCAGCCGTACACCCTCTGGAGAGCCAGCCAGGATGGAGCGCCACGGCTGGACCTCCCTGCTGACCCACTGCCGCTCCTTCAGCAGCCTCGGCGCCAGGCGCATCTGAACCTCAAGGCAGAGCACGATGGGCGGGTATCCTTGCTCCAGCGCGTGCTGCACAAGCTTGACCACGCTGATGCTGTCGTAGAACTTGGCCAGGTCTAACAGTAGAGTGGCCGTGGTTATTCCCATTTCTTTCGCTGATTCGTCGAGAGTGGCTCGAAGGATGCTGGCCCGTAGGGCCGACGAGCCTCGTATTGCTGTGTCCCAGAACTCGCTCAGATTGACGCTCCACTCGCTCGTGATGCTGCCCCTGAGCTTGCTCCACGTCTTCATGACGAACGGGAGCTGGCCTAGGATCCTGTCGCCCCCTCCCTTTCCTTTGGGCACAACAGATCCGATGGTCGCGAGCATCTGCCTTGGCCACGCTCCGACCTCCTCGATGTCATTGAGGAGGTCGATCATTCCTTGCCTCCCCTCAGTCGGGAGCCTTTGCACCTCCAGCGGCCCGATGTTGTCGATCCCTTTGGCCTTGGTGGCTGTGATGGCGGGGGGCAGGCGGTCCAGCTGCTGCAGCTGGAGCGGGGCCAAGGGTTGCTGCCAGGCGCGGCCCATGACCATGTGGATGCCGTCGAGGATCTGGTCGGGGGTCACGCTGGGGTCGGCCCAGTGCTTTTCCCATTCGTCAGCTCGGTTGCTCATGATCTGGTCAGGGTCCGCCACGGATCTCCCTTGCTGGATCTTCTCAACTGTCTCAGGTCTCGGATCCTTGACCATGTTGTGGAGGTGCCGCGGAGCTTCATTCCACATCTTGATTGCCCAGCTCTGGTAGGCCTTCCTCGACTTGGTGAGTGCCTGCCCGACGGCCCTCCCTTGGTACCTCTCGCTGGTCTCGATGACGGGGATCACATCCTCGACGGGGATGTCCTGCAGCGTCCTCATCATGGCCTTCCAGTTTCTGAACTCCTCGCCGTCGTCCTTGTTGAACACCTCGTGGATCTGCATCTCCTCGGCCTTCTGCATGATCTCGACTATCTTGCCGTTGCAGCTGGCGGCCTCTATGATCCTGTCGGTGCGCCTGAGCATCTCGTAGCGCTTGAGGATCGTCACCGCAATGTGCCACCACTCGAGGTGTGGGTCTCGGAGGTGCGCTCGCGCCGGCGTGGCCGAAGTCCTGACCCACTTGATGGCATATCCTCTTCCTCTGCCCATGTAGGCGTCCTGTTTGTCTGTGTCGATCTCGTGGTGCTGGAGGGTCGCAAGCTCCAGGGTCGTGATCCACCTCGCGAAATGGCTGTCGATCTTCTGCTGGCCCTGTGGATCCCTCATCAGCAAGAAGTGGTACTTGCTCTGTTTGCATCTCGATGTTGCTGTCGGTGGGGCGGCTGGTCTCTGCCAGGCTGTCACTCCTGGGGTCAGTCCTCTGGCTTCAACTGCTACACTCGCTTCTTCCCATACTTGCACTGGGATGTTGAAGGCCGTGGTGGGTACAGCCTCCCTGGTGTCATCATCTTCGTCGAGATCATCGTACATCTCGTCGAAGGCGGCCTGCAGGTGCTCGTGGAGCCTGGCGCGCCTCTCCTCCTTGGCCTTCTGAATGCCCTTCTGCCTCTTGCTGTTCGGGTCGGCCTGCTTCTTGGGCCGCGGGACCGTGGGGGGCTCGTGCGCGATGTCCAGCTTCCTGTGCCACCACCTCTGCTTGCCGTCCTTTATCGTGAGCTTCAGGCCTATGTGGTCTTTCCAAGGGACCTCCTCGACCGCCTGCAGCTTCAGGTGGCCTGTCGTACCTTTCGAGACGAGGGCATAGTCGATGGCGCTGCCCGAGCCCCTGTTGCACGTGGCGGTGCAGTTCTCCACCAGCAGCCTCTCCCCGCTGAGCTTCATGAGCCATTGTGTCTTATCCCATTCGTCTGGCGTGATGTTCCAGTCGCCCAAGACCACCCAGGGGTCACGCAGCTGGCGGAGGAAGGCACCGAGCCTTACCAGGGTCCGCTGGTTGGCCTCCTTGAACCCGAGCTGCGGGAGGAGATAGGCACTGACGATCACGATGTTTCCCGACTTGAGGTGCCAGCACGTCGGGCAGAACCCCTCGAACGGGTCCTGGCCAGATTTGTGTCTGCCTGCTTCTCTCCATGCCTCGAATGAAGTTGTCTGCATCTGCTTCTTGGCCAAGATCCACTCGCCTCCAGATGAGCCCGTCGCAGAGCGTCCCGTCAATCTCGCTGGTGTGCCAAGTAGCTTCCATCCGTCTCGTGACAATTCACAACGCGCCTTGCTTGTCACGTCGTCACTGGCATGTGTCTCGACCAGGCCGATGATGTCGTAGCTCTCGGCCTGGGCCCGCATGAAGCCTCTCGCCTGCGGGCCCCACTTCGTGATGTTGCTGAAGAGTACTGTCGCGTCCGTGCAGCGCTGCCTCTTGGCGCGCTGCGTGCTGGCTGCCTCCTGTCTCAGAGCGTCCGCAGCCTGGGCCCCTGCGCCTCCGTCGGCCTCGTCCCCGCTAGGGAGACGACCGCCCTCCCCGCTGGGGCCCCTTGGAGGCCGCTCGGCTCCCGCCGCACGGCTTGGCAGCTCTGCCAGCGCCGCCAGCAGCAGGAGCAGGAGCGGCCGCAGCCAGGGGCGGGCCGCCGCTGGCGCCGCTGGTGGCCGCTGCCGCCGCAGCGGGGCCTGGGCCGCCAGAGGGGGCCGCTGCGCCGCTGCCGCTGGGCGGCGGGGGCCAGGCTGGCAGGCGGCTGCGCGCGTCGGCGATGGACTGCTCGAGGGTGGCCGCGAGCAGCTCGGGGTCAGTCTTGTCCAGGCCAGGGACAGCGATGCTCTCGACCGCCTGCTCCTCGTCGCCCGCCATGGCGACATCAGGCTGCTCCTGGGCAACCTGCTGCGCTGGGGCCTCAGCCGCGCTGGCGGCCTCGACCCGCGCCCGCTTGTGCGGGCATGCCTTGATCTCCTCGATCTTGGCCCACATCTCCCTGACCTTGGCGCCCTCGGCGACCATGGTCTGGTAAGCGGTGTCGGGGGCTGCACGGTGGCCCTCCAACTCCCTCCTCTTCTCCTCGTCGAGCTGGTCGAGGCCCTCGTTGAGGAGGGACATGTCGAACGTGAAGATGACCTTCTTGCCGTCGCTGGTGGTGGTGTCGTCCGCTGGGCGCCTGTGCACGGTCGAGGCCAGCGACTGGACCGCATCCTCATGGTCCTTCTTTGCCTTGATTCTCTCGGTGCACGCCAAGACGTGTGCCTCCTTAGCCTTCCTGGTGGCGTACTCGGCCTTGACGAGCGCGTCGGCGGCCTTCTGGAGCGCCGCCTCCTTCTGCTCAAGGATGGCGGCCGTGGACTGGACCTGCTGCGACGGAGTCCTCGTCTTGGCCTCCGTCTCGGTCTTGGCTGCAAGGTTCTTCTTGGCCTGCTCCACTGCATCGTCAGGGAGGATGGCGGCGCAGAGCTCCAGCGCCTTCTTGAGCTGCTCTGCAACGCTCTGCTGGGTGGTCCCACTGCTGCCTCCGTTGCCGCCCCAGCGACGGCCATGCTGCCTGCCCTCACGCCACGGCGATCCCGCAGCGACGTCGATGGCAGCAGATTGTCCTCCCTGCGGCTTGTACAGTTGTAGCTTGGCTCCGCATTTGATGCACTTCCCGTTGTTGCGTTCGATCCTGAAGTTGAACGCCCACTGCCCGCACCCGCACACCGTGAATGGCTGCCTGCACCCATTCGAGAAATCCATGGTGTGATGTGGCAGAGAGCGAGGGCTTGTATCGAACAGCAGTGGCTGTCGGGGGGAACGTGGCCCTGAAAGGATCGGGGTATGGCTCGGACTAGAGCTATCCGTTTTGGCACGGAGGCGCGGGCCCCCCCCCCTGCTAGGAGGAGGAGGAGGAGGAGGAGGAAGAGGAGGTAGGAGGAGGAGGAGGAGGAGGAGGAGGAGGAGGAGGAGGAGGAGGAGGAGGAGGAGGAGGAGGAGGAGGGAGGAGGAGGAGGAGGAGGAGGAGGAGGAGGAGGAGGAGGAGAGGAGGAGGAGGAGGAGGAGGAGGAGGAGGAGGAGGAGGAGAGGAGGAGGAGGGGGAGGAGGGAGGAGGAGGAGGAGGAGGAGCAGGAGGAGCAGGAGGAGGAGGAGGAGGAGGAGGAGGAGGGAGGAGGAGAGGAGGAGGAGGAGGACGACGAAGGAGGAGGCGAGGAGGAGGAGGCGGAGGAGGAGGAGGGGGGGGAGAGGAAGAGAAGGAGGAGGAGGAGGAGGAGGGAGGAGGAGGAGGAGGAGGAGGAGGAGGAGGAGGATAGGAGGAGGAGGAGGAGGAGGAGGAGGAGGAGGAGGAGGAGGAGGCTGAGGAGAGGGAGGAGAAGGATCAGGAGGAGGAGGAGGACGAGGAGGAGGAAGGGAAGGGAAAGGGAGGAGGAGAGGAGGGCGACCCCCGGCTGCACTGCCCTCGCGGGCAGCACGCGCGCCAGCTGCAGAGCACCCCCCCACCCCGCGGGCACCGGGCCCCACGGGCACCACCAGCGTCGGGGGCTGCACCGGCCCGGCGGCCGCGGCCTGAGCGGCGCGCTCGGGAGGCCCCCGAAGACCCCAGGCTGAGGGGCAGCGTCGAGGGGCCGAGGGCCTCGCGGAGCATCGAGGGCGCAGTGTCGAGGATCGAGCTCCGAAGAGAGCGCGTCGAGGAGTTCTGCTCCTCCCGCGTGGAGGACCCCTTGCCGTTGAGGGCAACGTCAGGGGGGACGCGGGCGACGCACACGCGCACACGCGCGCGCACACACGCTGCGTATCCGCGGCCTCGCGGGCTGGGCCCCCATGCCGCGACCCCGCAGAGACGAGGGGCGGTGTAAAGCTTGTTCGCAAATGCCACGCGATGAACGCAGCCGTGCGACCGCGCATCCGCGGGATCGCCCCCCAGGATCAAGACCGCAAGGGCGCGGATACGGACATGTTCGCCGCTCGTGAGAAGGACCAACTCAGAGGGGAAAGGCCCCCGATGGTCGGCCCTGGGCGTGGTGGGCGATCAAGCCCCATATCAGCGATCAATGGGCGATTGGAGGTCGATGCGTCCCCCCTGCACAGACCGCCTCGGGATGTAAAGCCGACCCCCAGGAGCCATGGGAGCCTCGATCAGAAGTGTATACCGTCGGAGGTCCGCGCGGGTCTCTGGGATCAACGCTGGAACCTCCGACCTGGCGCGCGGAGCGCGCAAGGTGTCGGGAAGGAGAGGCGCAGGAGGAAGAAGAAGAGGAAGGAAAGGAGATGGAGGAAGGGGCGGAAGAGGAGGGAGGACGAGTCCCCCTTCCCCCCCCTCTCCGCTCCTTACTTTCCCTTCTCCCTCCCTCCACTCCGCGTTGCCCCCCTCTCCCCCCCCCCGCGCCGACCTCCTCCCGTCCTCCCTCCTCCGCCCACCCCAAACGACGCCAACGCCGACGCCGCCGACTCCGACTCGGACCGCCGCCGACGCCTGACGACGGTCGACGTACGGCTGCGCCGGCGCCGCCGAGGCCGCCGAGGCCGGCGACGACGCCAACGCCGCCGCCGGCGACGACGACGGCGACGACACCGACGCAGACGCCGACGCTGCCGCCAGCAGCGGCGCCGACGACGGCGGCGGGCGCCGCCGCTGCCGGCGAGCGGCGAAAAGGAGGCGCCACGCCTGCTGCTGCTGCTGCTGCTGCTGCGCGTAGAACGGGAAGGGCTGCGCCTGCTGCTGCTGCTGCGCGGCCCCGGGGTACCTCGTGCGGCCAGGGAGGCGGCCCCACACTTCGACTGGGGGGTCGACTACAGGAGTGATGCACCCCAAAAAATGATTTCCACGTCGACTCTTCGGCAAAATGCGTCAACCATTCGCAGATCTGCAACAGTTCTACGAATTACCCGTGGACCCGGCAAGAAAAATCAATTCTAGGGCAAATACATTATGTAATCGATCCCCTACTCGAACACTGCCGTTAAGCCGAACAAAAAAGGATGCACAATGAGGATGCGAGGACCTTGGAAGGCCATGCCGGCACTGTGCGAGCGGGGCGCGGCCAGCGAAAGCGGCCAAGGATGGGCCCTTCTAAAGGTAACCTCGGAAATGTACCAGCCTTGCTATGCGGGTTGACTGTGCTCTAATCGCAGCTGGGATTACAAGGGGGACGAAATCAAGACACTGAAACAAGGACCGCTCTGGGTTCAGAAATTGCAGGCTGTTTCTGAGGTAATTCTGTGGTTGCTCCTGTAATTCGCCCTCCTCGTGCACCCAGGCTCTTCTTTTGCCAAAGAGGGGCTTCGCTCCTTAACTTGACTGGAGGGGGTTGTCTGAGTGAATGCCAGGCTGGGTTAGTCGGTTATTTATGTATGACCTAACCACAATTCATCTGGGGTCACGACTGTTGTACATCACCCCCACAGACAAAGTGGTCCGGCACAAGACCGTGGAAAGGGGGGTGAGCACAAATGATGCATCCCCTGGGGACACGATATTTGTACACCACTTCGACGAACAAGCTGATGCGGCACAAAGTACGCGCGCGGGGGCGGTGGCCATAAATATGATCCCGGTTATCAGTGGGTTGCAAGTGCCCTAAGCGGCTTACGGGGGGCAGGGATCAGGGTAAAGGACGAACAACCCACGTAGCAGAGTTACCTGAGTCGCATGTGTAACCAATGTGCAAACCGGGGTAGGCCAAACATATTCCACACGAACATCCACGTATGACTCCTCGATCCGCTTAGCAGACTTAGCGATCCAAATGGACCCAACTGCGTTGTGAAAAAAACCTCCCCGTGCAAATGACAAACAACGAACATCGTCGCGGCGATCGGGCCCTGGGACCGTCAAAAAACGACTCGCGATGGAGAAGGGGTCCAGACTTACTGCGGTCCCCGTTGCGAAGAAATCATGATGTCGGAGTCCTGGGACCAAGGCGGCCGGAATGACCAGCGACCACGAGGACCCCCAGAATTGACAAGCGACCGATCCATCCCCCCTACCCGAAGGCCATATGGAAGGGGGGTGACTCTCTGCTTGAGTGGGCCACCCGAGTGATTTCCAGGGGGGGTGGGGGGCTCTCGAGAACATTGTGTATCAGTTCTGCGCCCCCCCCTTGCCCGACATTCTTATGTTTCGGATACAGTCAACCCGTATACGAAGGACCCACGATAAAGATGCAAGAACCTTGGAAGGCCATGTTGACACTTTGCAAGCGGGACGTGGTCAGCGAAAGCGGCATGGGCCGAAGGGGAAGGAGTGCAGCCTTGGAAGCTTGCTCATCTCTGCTATGCGGGTTGACTGCAGTAGTGAAGGAAACGTTTGTAGGGGGCAAACAAACCTACCTCGCTTTTGACCACCCTCGCTTCCAAGAGATACCAAGCGATGCCAAACTACGGCATGTACTGGTCAGGCCGCTTGACGAGGAGGCGTATGGTATGACTTGGTTTTGCCTGGAAGCGAAAGCGGGGTAGGTAATTGACGCTCTGAGTTTGGTTCGGCCAACAATCATGAAAAACCATCAGATAGATAACATCTCTGGCTTTTCTCGCTCACAATGTCGAAATGCTTCGGGTTCCCGCCCTCTCGGCCTTCAGGGCGTCGAGGACAACCCAAAATACCTCCGATTGGGCGCCCGAGTTATCCGGGGTAACTCGGGTCCGGGGTAACTCGGGTTTGGATTCCCAAAAACAGAACCCGAGTTAGCCCTGACCCGAGTTACCCCTGATGATTCGGGGCTCTGGACGCCCGAATTATCCGGGGTAACTCGGGTCCGGGGTAAGTCGGGTTCGGATTCCCGAAAAAGGAACCCGAGTTAGCCCTGACCCGAGTTACCCCTGATGATTCGGGGCTCTGATCCGAGACTTTGCCAAAACGGCCCCGACTCACTTCGCGCGGGTCGAAGCCTCATCCAGCCGTCTGCCGGCTGTGCGTCGTTGCCCTTCACCCCGTCGATCTTCGATCGTCAGTCGTCGACGCTCCCCAAGAGACAAGCATCCAAGGCCTCTCGGGGGGCCGTTTGGGGGCCTCTTTTCCTCCTCCTGGAGGTCTCTCGGGGCCCTCTTGGGCCGCCTTGGGCGCCATCATGGGCATGGGCGCCAACCAAGCAGCGCAATCAACCTGAGAGGGTCTTCAATACTGCAGGTGAACACCCCAAGAGAAGCCCTCGCCTGGCAGTAGCACTCGCCCTTCCCCTCCCCGCCCTTCCCAGGCAGTGAGCTCCTGCTCGGCCTGTGCGTGCAAGCATCGGGCCGGGCGAAAGGGGGGGATAGCAAAGGGGGGGTTTGAGAATCAGCTCACGTAGCTAATTTTCCCGGCGCCTCCCGGCGCCGGAGGCGGCTATGTATCGAGGAACGGGCCCCTCGGGGAACCGAAACCAGCTACATGCAGCAGATTTCGTACCCCCCCCTTTCCCAAACCCCCCCTTTCGCCCGACCCGAAAGCAGGAGGACAAGACGGGGGAGGAGGCACTGTAGAATCCCGCAGCGGCATCCGGCGAGCACGGACGACGGCGGCGGCGGCGGCGGCGACGACGGCGGCAGCCTGAAAGGTGGCCGCCGCCGGGGGAGCACTTCTGTCCCAAGTGCTGCTGGAGGTCCCAAACCGTCAATCAACCCGCGCACAAAACAAAGGGCAGTTGTTTTAATACACAGGGTTTCGAACATATATGATTTTTAACACATGGTCAAGGTATGCATAAATGCATGCATGCATGCATGCACCCATCGTTGTTTTTAGTACTAAATCCCTGCATCTTGTTATACATGATCCGCACGCGGAGCATGTATTAAAAACAGCACTGGATCGATGCTTCCCATTGTGGGCTTTTCGTTTGAAGGACCCTCTGAGGTTACGTTGAGGCTGCGGGCACATACGTTTACAGAAGCGCGTGAGGGCAAAGGCAAAGCTCTGCCGCCCAGTGTGGGCAAAGTCCAGCAGACCTCGGACATCGCCTGATCGTCTGCCTTGACATTGTTGTTCCCCTCAGAATTTGTCCCAGAGTCAAGACGTGACCCGCATCGGACAGCAATGTTGCGCCCCCAAAGGGTGGTCCTGCCCCTACTTCCGCCTCAGCCCCTGCCCTCCCCCATCCCGCTGTTCTGAAGAGGCCCTGGGACACACAAATAAATACACACATGACAGGATTCCCCATATTTTCCCATATGTTCTGGGTTTTTGTCTTCCCCCCCACTTCCCATAGTTTCCTATATTTTCTTTGGAATCGACGATTAATTGCGCCTGTGTGTTTTTCTCCCTCCTGATGTTCCTCCTCCTCGGTCGCCCTGCACTTCCCGTGGCGGACAAAGCTGTCACGAAGACAACGGCTCGTGCATCCTGGGGGGGGAGGAGGAGGAGGAGGAGGAGGAGGAGGAGGAGGAGGAGAGGAGGAGGAGGAGGAGGAGGAGGAGAGGAGGAGGAGGAGGAGGAGGAGGAGGAGGAGGAGGAGGAGGAGGAGGAGGAGGAGGGGGAGGAGGAGGAGGAGGAGGAGAGATACAAGGAGGAGGAGGAGGAGGAGGAGGGGGGGGCGTTCCCACGGACACGTTCGGCTTGCCGCGGGTCGCTTGTGCTGACGGCTTCGTGGGCCCGCGGAGGGACCCCACGACACCGGGCATCGGGAGACACGCCTGAAATTCTGGCCCTGCGCCTCACCCGCCATCCTCGGGGAGGTCTTCGCAAGAACGAGTCGGGGCTCGTACCTACCACTGGGCCAGATCAGCAGGCCGGCTTAGATGGGGGGATTGGGCCGAATGACGCGGGACGGCGCTGGAATAAGCTGGATAGCGCCGGACGAGGCCACACTTCGACCACGGGCGTTGCAACGCCCATGCTGACTGTAACCTAAGAAATGGCATCCGAATCATCCGTCGACAAATGACACTGTTTGCGTGCTCGAGCGGGGTCTGAGGAGATGGGGTCGGAAGATCGCACCGCATCGCCGACGCATCGCCGATACGTCTACATCGACGACGCATCGCCGATGCATCGGTGTCGTGGGCGACACATCGGCGCCGTCGGCGTGGAGAGAACCCAGCTCCACATCGCGCCACATCGCTGGTGCGGCGACTCGGCACGATCCCCCGACCCCATCCACTCGGTCGGATCCCACTGGGAAGGTCTGGAGCAAGCGGAGCAAAGAAGAAACAATCGGGGTCGAGAGCTCCCACCCTGAGCCCATATCCCCGATGTCAATCGTTTTTGTTTTTTTGTTTTTCGTCGCGTGGACCACCAAAAGTTGGGCCCTTTTTCTGGGACCGGTTTTTCCTCCCGAGCCGATTTGAGGCAGCTTTCCTTAATATTCTGGCAAAACTACTTTCGGGTCGGGCGAAAGGGGGGGATAGCAAGGGAGGGGTTTGAGAATCAGCTCACGTAGCTGATTTTCCCGGCGCCTCCCGGCGCCGGAGGCGGCCATGTATCGAGGAATGGGCCCCTCGGCGAGGCCGAAACCAGCTGCATGCAGCTAATTTCGTAACCCCCCCTTTCCCAATCCCCCCCTTCCGTCGGGTCCGATACTTGGATGGATGGGGGGGGGCGGGTCGCGGTGAGATCCGAAAGGGAAGCAGGATTTCACGCACGCCGGGACTCACTTGCCCGATACATCTGAAGGGGCCCCAGAACACACAAATAAATACACACAAATAAAAAGATGTCCCATATGTTCCCCATAGTTTCTGGGTTTTTCCCTTCCCCCCCACTTTCCATAATTTTTGCATATTTTCTTTGGATTCGACGAGTAATTGTGTCTGTGTGTTTTTCCCCTCCTGAACATCGGAGATCCATCGGCGATGTATCGGCGCCGTCGGCATGGAGCAGATCGGGCTCCGCATCGACGAAACACCGCCCATGACTCCACGATGCAGAGCGACCCTCCGACCCCATCGACTCCGACCCCATCTGCTCGCTTACTGCGACTGTTTGCGCAACAGTGGGACCTCTGTGAGAGATTCCACCTGCTCGAGATGCGCGCCCCAAATAGCCAAGATCTACTCAATGAGGGGGAGGACCGGGAGGAGGAGGAGGAGGAGGAGGAGGAGGAGGAGGAGGAGGAGGAGGGAGAGGAGGAGGAGGAGGAGGAGGAGGAGTAGGAGGAGGAGGAGGAGGGGGGGGCTCGAGGGCCCGCGCCGATCGGCAACCCAACGAATACGAGAACGATCACAAACCTGACGCAACCTGTTTCGTTTCGCTCCACGATGCGAGGCGGCCGGGCAGATCGGGCAAGGCCTCGACGCGAGCACGGAAAAGCTGCCAACGACGGCGCGAGCCCCCGGCCGTGTCGCTCGGCCGCGACCTCCCCGCGAGCGGCCCCCGCCATCCGGCGGTGGTCGCGGTATCGCGCAGGCTTCGGTGGCAACTCATGCGAGTCTCCCATGCATCTTGTCGGCTCTTGCGAGTCGACGCTATTCGACGCCAGTCGCCGCTAATCGACGCTGAATCGACGCTAAATTGGCGCTATCTCATCGACTCCCAGACGCTACTCGACGCTAAAGGCATAATTCAAAGGGTATGCCACGCTCCCATGATTTTCCACCGAACGCAGGCTGCGCCTGCCCGGCGGCATAGCAAAGAGCAGCGCTCTCATGAGGTGGGACGAAGCCAGGACGGGGATAACATTTGGCGAGGACACATCGAGAATCTCCGAGATCTGGCGGCTCTGGAGGATGTCCCGGGCGCCGCGGCCCTCTCAGAGCCTTCCGGAACGCTCTGCGAGCGCTCCGGAACGGTCTGGAACGGGTTTATCCTCGTCATGGCCCGTCCGACGATCGGGGGCGGCCAAGAGGGGGGCGTTCAAGGGGGGGGGGGGGCGCAAATCATGGCCGGCGGCATGTGCGCGGCCCAAGGAGGCGGTAAAGGTCGTAATGAAACGCGCCATGAGATCAGGGGAAATATCATGGCCCAGGCCATGGTATCCACCCCCTCTTGTCTTAAGTCGGGCCTGTACCCCTACAGGAGGATCTTTGGCGACAAACATATCCCAAAATGTTGAACACATAATCAAAACACAGTCCCCAGATGTTTTATACAAAAAACTATTCTTGGATGTTCCCCCTGTAGAGGGACAGGCCCGCCTTCACTCTAGTCATCACCCCCCTCTTGGCCGCCCCCGAGATGAGTCTGCGGCAGCTGGAGAGCGGCTCCCGGGGCAGGAGCGGAGACGGGCTCCCACCACGAGCAGCCCGCCCCCGCGCCCCCGCGGCCTGGGCTCTGGGGCGCGACCTCCCGCGGGTGCGCGGTCGCACGGCTGGCGCTCGCGCGGGGCCTCCGCGAAACAGAACGACGCCCCCCCTCCGCGCGTTCGCGGCCCAGGGGACTCTGGCTCGCGGGGCCGCGGCTGCGGCTTCGCCCACGAGCCAAGGAAAGCAGTTTCGCCCCAGGAGCACGGCGCCGCACCGCAGATGCATCAGCGACGCACTGGCGACGTCGGCGATGCATCGACGCCATCGGCGCTCCACATCGAGTCGCACCATCACCGATGCATCGGCGGCCCATGCGGCGCGAGCCTCCGACCCCACCTGCTCGGGCCACCTCTGCTCGAGCGCCCCTGCGCGCCGTGGGCAGAACATGAGCATCGTTTAACCGACCCCCATCCCCACCAGCGTGGGCTGGGCCCCACTTGCCGATTCAATACCCTAGATGGGGATATAGGCCATTTCCTTCGGGTTTCGAAGGGCATATACCCAACTAGGGTGCTGAGATGTGTGGTGTCTGGATGGAGATGGGGATGAGGATGGGGATCGGTTAAACGATACTGAGCACAAGAGCGTCCACAAACGCTGCTTTCTCTTCTGCCTCTGGGCGCCCTCGCCAGGCCCCCGGGGGCTGCCAGAGAACACGGCTCGGGGTGAGGCACCGGTCTCGGGGAGAGGGTCCAGACCTTCGGCAGTCCACGCCGTGGAACAAAACTTAGGTCGGGCATGTCCCCCTACGGGGGGATTTGGGACAAAACATGGAAAATACAAAAGATAAATACAAAAAAACACTGAAAAAGATGGTTCCCAAAAATTGGGGAAACAACTATTTTCGATTTTTCCCCCTGTAGAGGGACACGCCCGACTCAAAACAAAACGCGCAGCACCAGGGGTCTGGGCTCGGAGTGGGAGCAAGATTTGGAGTCCCGAAACGGTGCGGTGCCAGACCGCGCGGTGACCTCGCAACCCCCCAAGACCTAACCGCACGGTCCGTCACCGCACGGTCTTGGGACCCTGGAGGCCCCTATCGCCCGAGACGTCCGCGGAGAACAACCCGAGTCCCAAAACCGGGCGGTGTGGCCACCACCCCGCTTGGGGGCCCCCGACAGGAGGGAGGGCGGCGGCACCAACACCAGCGCGAGGCGCCGGGGAGGGTCCGCCCGGTGGCGGGATCTCTCCGCCCCTCTCGCTCGAGACATGTCAGGGCCGGACCTGTGAGCGTTGTTTTTCTCGCTTTGCTTTCGGTGTGCTTGCTCGTCTTGCTCTGCCTGCCGGAGCGAGAAGCACAGCACGAAGAACGACACGCAAACAGAAGCACAAAGCAGAACGGAAAAACAAAGCCGAACGAACGAAACACGAAAAACGAACTGTACCTCTCTGCCAGAACGAAAAACAAAGCACAACCGAAGTGCAGCAAAGCAGCGGTCAGAGATCCAGCCCTGCGAGACGTCCCCCGATCCCCAGCTCGGGGATGCGCCGCGGCCGCCCTCGCTGGAGGCGGCCCACCTGGTGGTGATGGTGTCGCCTCTCCTTCCTCTGATCAAGGTTGGCGACGCGCACATGGGGGTAGGAGGATGAGGATGAGGATTAGGATGAAGAGGACGAGGAGGAGCAAAGCCAAGCAAAGAACTATCAAACCCAAAGTCTGTCTGTGCAACGAGACAAAACAAAGATCTGGATCTAAGTGGCTAGTGAAAGCGACTTCTCACTGAGGGGGGGCCCTGTCGGCGGGGGGGCGCACAAACCTGAAGACGGCCCCTGAGGAGGCACACTCCTGTGGGCGTCTCATGGCACCATCCCCTTTACAAAACCCTGACAGCAAGACAACTACGGAGGTCGCCCTCGACCTGCACCCTTTCCCCTCCGCGTCACGGGCTTCGCGCGCGCCTTGGAGACAATGATTCTGCCCTCGTCGAGCGCACTCCCCCTTAGGGCAAAGAGTTCACTGCCCTCGGCGGGTGCCGAAAGCGAAACCGCAGAGGCCCCAGGCACCACCCCAGAGGGTTCCGAGGGGGAGGAGAGTGCGCCACGACGTGCAAGCTCCAGATAACGAGCACTACCCAGGAAGGCGGAGGAAGGGGGAGCAGGCGGGCGACTCCGAGAAGGAGGGAGGCGAGGGGGCCCGACCGAGCGATCGATCCCATACGAAACCGAAAACCTGGCAAACGGTCGGGCCCCTGAATTACTAAAAGGCTGGGTGTCACGGCCTGATGAAACCGACAGTGATGTCTGGGTCGGAGGCGACGTATTCTCAGCACCACTGGAAGCTGCTGCCAACAGCCGTAGTACGAGGGCCCGCCGACGCGCATCTCGCTCCGCATCATCCTCAGGAGGACGTTCAGCAGCAGCGCGAACAGCAAGAGGAACATTACCACTCAGAGAACTCATGCCAGCACCAGGGTGTTCACCCGAAGGGCCTCGGGAGAGCTCAGGGCGAACGGTATCCTCAGGAGGTCGAGGGTTGGGAAGGCCGTCAGCATTACCACTCAGAGAACTCAAGGCAGCACCATTCGTCAACGATGTAGCGCCAGCAGCATCCTCAGGGGGTCCCAAAAGTGTGGTGCCATCAGCACGCTCAGAAGAAATCATACCAGCACTAGCGCCCACGATGGTAGAGCCAACATCATTGGAAGAAACATAGCCAACACCATCTTGCCCATCGGTAGAGCCAGCATCAATCACCAAGGTCTGAGGTACACCAGCGAGTGAAGAAAAAAAGACTGAACCACTCCCCAGGCTCGTCGATCCCCCGCCACGTGCATCCCCCCCCCCCAGCGGTCGGTACTCCGATCCCACCGATGCCACAAGGGCGAGGTGAGACCGAAATGCGCGCCGCTGGAGGTTCCGTCAATGGACTCACTTGCCCTCGAGCCTGTCGAGCAACTTCTGAGCGTCCCTCTCGAGGGCCCTTTTCGGGGCAGCGCCATACTTGCAAATGCCCCCGATCCTCAGAAAGTACTTGATGAGCGCGGGCTCGAGCGCAGCCTGGGACGAGTCGACGGCGAAAGTCACGCGGTGCAACGACTGCTTGCCCTCCTGTTTGCGGGTCGGCCTGATACGGCAGGCACGGGCGCTGGCCGCCACTGCCTCGAGCTCGTTGGTCACGATGAAGGAGCTCCAGTAGGCCGAGATCGCGGCCTCGGCGTCTTGCAGGCACCGTTCGTCGGCGCCGATTGCACGGAGCATCGCCACCCACACCTGCACGAACGGGGGCGCAAGAGGCTTGGCGTCGCTGCTGCCCTCGGACTTGCGCCTCTTGGTCCCTCGTGGTAGGCTTTGCCTGCCGCTACTGCGGCGACGATCACGGCGGCCTCGGGCGACACGAGAAAGGTGACGAATACCACTCCACAGATCTCTCGAAGCTCGGCGGCGTTGCTGAGGGCCAGGCGCGCGAGGATCGCGACGAGGGCCTTCAACGTGCCTCCGTTGCCCTTGCCTTCCCCGACTGCTTGCTCGAGAAGGCGAGCCGTCTTGCGGGGGGGCTCGCCGCCGGCGTCGGTTGCCGACGCGGCTGCGGGAGCCGCGAGCATCCAGCTGGGCGTCGACTCCATCGCTCTCAGGAAGGTGGAAGCGGACACGGCACAAGATGAGTGCGTAGGTGAACCTGGAGATCGGCCAGAACGCCTGCGGAGAAAGGGCATATGGGGACAAGTCAAACTCGACGGCATTCGGGATTCGGCTAAATTTCGGGTCCGATCTCGTAAGCAATGGCCGCGAACCAGACTCCGAGCTAGATGTCGTCGGGCACTCTCGGGATGAGCGAAAGTAGCCAAGCACACGCAACACTGATTGGTGACCGTGACGACATGAGCCAGGGACCGACACCCATGGTGATTGATAATATGATTACGTAGCGCCCGTCGATCGGGTAAAGACTTGCCACATCCAGTGCCATCCGCATTCATTGACATACAGGTAAACTCGGCAGCACTCACAACCTGGCTCTCTAGCACGTCCACGGGAACAGACGCAGACCCTGGAGGGGGAACGCGCGCCGAAAGAGCCGACGCACGAAGTTGACGCACATCAATCCTAAGAAACTCATCTGCGTACTCAGGATCAGCAAATAGAAGGAAATAGCATCGATCAAGCCAGCTAAGTAACGAAGCCCCATCTTCAAGCCCCGAGAGACTATCAATATCAGCAACGAAACGAGCCGTCCAAGAAGGCATACTCGCACCAAGACGACCACTAGGTAGCACGACCATAGAGCGAGCCAGAATACTGCCACCAAAGCCCCCAAACATACTGGCCAGAACCTGTCGATGAGCCCCTGGAACCCGAGCGAAACTCTGCCACAACCGAAGGCGACGGATACGAAACTCCAACTCGAGCGGGACGAACCTCCACCACCTGAGGACGGCCTCAGACGACAAAGACGTAGGGTGTGAGGACTCATGCCACGTAGTGGCCTGGCCTAGCATAGCTTTGCGGCAGTACAAAGTAACAGTAGTTTGCAGTCGATGCAGTTGCTGGGGACTGGGTAAGAAAGCCTCCAAACCAGATAACGCCACATTATAAATCTTAGATATCAGTAAACATCGCCGCAGCCTATGAGGAACACCCCGAAGAGTCCAGAAGCCACCCATGGAATACCAAGACTGCCGAAGAGCGCTCAAGCGGGACCTAAGCTCTGCCTCGAAGCTGGTAGGATTGCTGCGCATCCAGGCCCCCGAGTTTTTCGCTTCCAGCACGGACTTGCCAGGAAATGTGATGCGACCAGACTTGACGGATCTCAAAAATCGTCCCGACTCGTCTCCCCAGACGCGCAGCAACGTGTCCTGCTTACTCAAGTTCTGGGCAAACCCCACCTCGGACAGAAAGGAATCGAGGGAGGCGTTGGACCGTCGACTAAGTTCCACAAGACCCCCCAGCTCATGGCACCGAGGAAGAACCAACTTTTTTGTCAAGTCATCGGCGTACTTGGCACGGGAGCAGTCGATGCGCAGCGGCAAGGGAGCAATCTGCCCATTGACCAGCACAGGCAGCTTCGCACGCAGTAAGTCGGCCAGCGGATCCCAGCTCCGCTGGGCAGCAAGCCAACCTTCAACAGGTTTGATGAAGGTCCTCAAAAAAAATCACGGCGAACTCGTCCCCCATCAATCCTCCACTCCCAGGTGCAATGTGTATGTCCGTGTCGCGTCCCCGAAGAGTGATGAGTGCGCTGCGAAGCCTATGCAGACCGAACCTCGAAGTGTTCTGCGTAAAAAAAGGTCAGTGATCGCGTGTTCCATATGTGCCCTAGAACTGCTAGCGAACGCGTTCGTGAGGTCGTGCGCATTCGTGATAAATCGGCCCCCCTCCTTCTTCAGCCATTATCCCGTGATCCCCTGGACAATCAGAGCACACTCCCGACGGCGAAACCGAAGAAACCCATGATCTTAATCGGTGCCCTGCAGAGGGCCCTTCTGGGCCATAGCTCCAGACGTCCAGGACTTGCCAAAGGGATCCAATAGATGTATCCAGCGGGTTTTGCCGTCAGGCCGAGGAAGAGGCGCGCCGCGGCTGCGGTTCCAGAACACAGGGGCCTGGCCGCAGGCGCGAATACGTGCTAGTCCAGACACCACAAGCTCCTGGAGATCCTGCAGATCATGCGGGCATCGATCGGCCCAAACTCCCAGAGGTTGATTGCCCAGATTTCGCCGGGGCAAAAAGACGAGCCACCATAGCTCCAGCGGCGGTGACCATTCAGGAACAGCTCGTCGTTTACCAGCCTTGGAAACACGGTGTCTGATAGCACGGAAATCACACCTAGCAGCAACATAGTGTTCATCAAGAAGAGTCGTGGGCCCAGGAACACGGGCAATCCACTGAGCGCGCCAAGCACGCCAATCTGGCACAGGATGCGCAGACATGCCTCCCTCGGGGCCAGGACGGGAGAACAGCTCTTTCAACTGCACAGCGTCGTCAACCGCGCCACGGATCGTACTATAGTCACGCCTCTTGGGCCCAAAACGAGAACCCGCAGCGCGGCGAGCAAGACATGTAGCTTCGGCAAGACGCCAGTGCTCCAAAAGAGCTTATCTCCGTGCCTCAGCCCCCCGTCGTCGAAACACACGGTAAAGACGAGAGACGTGTCGCAGCCGATCTTGAACCTGCTGAGCCAAGGGTTCATCAACATCTGGGAGCAACAGGCGAAGCTGGCGACGCTGCTCTAAAAGTTGCTCTCGCTCAAGATGAAACTGCTCCGAAACCTCATCCCTAGCCCCCTGAAGCACCTGCTGGCCCACCTCAATCAACAGCGAATTCAGTTTCTCAAAGAACTCATCAGCCGTCGGGCGAGCGAGCAGTCCATGAAGCAAATTAGTCTCCTGCTCGACGCGCGCGTGCAAGGCAGCCGTGAACTCGGCTCGGCGCTCTCCGCGCCTCACACAGCGCATCAGGGCATCGCGATCCCAGAAGGCAGGGCCCTGCGGAGGGGTGTGTGTCCGACGGCATAGAGAGGATGTGAGGGGTCTTGATCATAATGAGAAGGTGGTCAGCTGGCTTCTTGCTCGGAATAATCTGCAATTCTCGGCTCACTCGGCGCAAAGGCCCGCGGTTCGACATATTCTGCGCGAGCGGCCGAGGAAGACAAATCAAGTCTATGGTGCCGCTGCCGTCATTGTTCGAGAAGAACGTCGGCACGCGCTCCCGCGCGCAGTTTGCCGCACAAAGATCGTGGGCGCCGAGGACCTCGGCGACAGCAATGCCAGCATAGTGGGCCTTCGTGGAGAACTCTGGAGGTACCACATAGTGCCCATCAGCCTTCCAGCCTTCCCGCCCGTGGTGAACCAACCCCAATCCATCATTCAAATCCATCCCAACTACAGGCGTTGTTCGCCGCGGCAGCGCGCAGAGCTGGGATGAAAGCGAGGCCGTCAGCGCATCACAAGTCTTATGATAAGTGGCTAGTGCTAGGAGCTCCCGAGGGCGTGGAGGATAATATAGAGCGATGGTCGTAATATCTGCCATATGGTTTTTGGCCCGAGCCAGAAGCCCACGTCCCTGGAGATTATCAGGAGGTACGGCGACTCGAACAATATCACGATCACGATATAGCGTACGCACTAACATATGGACCAACCTTATATCCTGCTTCGACAACGACACAACGGCCATCACTTCCTGGGACAGGGACGACGCGGCGCCGTACACTGGTGCCTACCGTGGCCTTGACCTTGGCCCCGACCAAGCACACGCTGTCGAAGCTGGTCGTGCGGCGCACAATCTCGCCCAGCCTGTCCTCGGAGTTCGCCCTGAGGGGATTGTAGGTGCCCGCTATGAGTGAGATCGTGCGGATGGCCAGCAGCCCCCAGCACAGCAAGAGAAAGGACATGGAACGTGTAAAGAGAAGGGGTGCTACGCTATGCAGAAACACGGCCCCGCTGCTGCGCAATCAGAGCCGAGAGGCTGAGGAGAAGGAGGAGGAGGAGGAGGAGGAGCAGCAGGAGCAGGAGGAGCAGAGGGAAGAGGAGGAGAAGGTAGAGGGGGAGCAGGAGGAGGAGGAGGAGGAGGAGGAGGGCGAGGAGAAGGAGGAGGACCCCTTGAGCCTGACGGGGCGGAAGAGTCGACACCAGGGGAAAGCTTTTTCGAAAGAGGCTGCTCCGCAGAATGCGCCAGCAATATATCTGCAGGCACGGCCCGCGCCTTCAAGGAATCATGGAGTGTGAATGAGAAGTCTTCCCCCTCCCCCCCCCCCCTCCCCCCCCTCCCCCCCCTCCTCCTCCTCCCTCCTCCTCTCCTCTCCTCCTCTCCTCCTCCTCCTCCTCCTCCTCCTCCCCCTGTCCCCCCCTCCGCGCGTGGCCGACAAAGGGGGGGGGCCCGGGGAACGACCTGCGACGGGCCCCCCGGCAGGGAAACCGCACGTTCCCGGACGGGTTCGGGCACCCCCACGCGCCGGCTGGCAGCAGTGAGCACGGGCGATCGGGGTCGACGCGTTCCCCCCCTGAAGGAATTGACCTGTTATAGGAGTTATCAATAGTTATAAGTAGGTTATAAGTATGTTGTATAGGTTATAACAGGTTATAACATGTTATAATGTGTTGGCGCACTTATAAGTTTGCTAAGTCGGAGCCCTGAGTTAGCCCGAGTTGTAAAAGTTAGTAACTCCGCTAACTTTTCAACATGGTTCTCACCATATCGACATAATCATATATTTTTCAGGGTGTACTCTTCAAAAAAAGAAGAATTTGATAATATTTTTGCAAGTGTTGCACTCATCATTGCGACTTCTCGCATATCATATCTACGCTGATCACAATTGCAATCGATGCAAATCCGCAGGTAGTGTTGCAACAATTGAGTTGCATGTTGTTTTTTTGGGCATGCCATGTTGAGTCCGTTGTCATTTGGGCTCCAGGGCATTTCGCGCGCATCATTTTGTGCTCACGATTTGCAAGTTGCGTCTTGCATCCATCTGAGACATGCAGCCGCATGGAGCGGATGCTAAGATTCTCAAATGCAAGGACGCAATGGACATTATTGAGAGGAAGTTCGACTCGCCTAAAGCAGAGGTGGTGGATTTGTACGAACAGGTCAAGGCGATAGCTCGCCAACATGGTATGCTACTGACAGAGAAAATCAACAGTAAGTATATGTACGTGAGCCCATGCAACAGATATGGCGACGGCGTCGTGCCGTGTGACGTCACTGACTTGATCATTAAAATATTGGGAAATGGGTTCAGGCACGAGCATCTGTTGATGCCTACGTGTGCCGAGGTGCCCCCAGTGGGCACTGCTGAGTACCTCAAGATCAAAGGGTTTAACGACAAGATAATGGCCGATAGCGCAGGACAGCTACCGTTCTACGATGATGGTGATGGTAAATATCAGAGTTACACATGCGGTCATACATCGCAAGGTTTGCGATGCATCATACATGGCACGAACGTGCCCGAGACCAACCCAGAGCGGTTCAGCGACATAAGCCAGGACGGGAAGATATCGTTGCAACGCCTCCAGCAATTCCAACCAACTTATGCTGATGCGGCTGTAAACGGTATCACATGGGACATCTTCAAATGGCAGTTTATCGAGGCGTATCCTTTCGTTCCAGACCATGTGCAAGAAGCGGGCAACGCAGGGCAGGCCGCTGCCAAGTGCGAGAGCAGGCTGGAAATGCTCAAGATTGCGCAGTACGCGAAGAGCCTGAAGCAGAAATTAGAGCTGAATCCGAATGAGACGTTCCCATGGGATAAGGTCAGGCGCCAGGCGGGCAGGGGCGCAGTCTTCAAGCATGAGATAGACCACATGGTGGACTATGTGAAGGAAATGTCAGGCGGACTGGACAATCCAGTGTTTCTTCACGAGCTAAGGGACTTCAACAGGCACCTGGCCAGAGCGACGATAGTAAAGTCAGATGTCGCGGCAGCCGTCGCGACTTGCAAGATCGCGAAAGAGGGGTCGGGGGTGCTATTCAAGCTCGCGTGCATCAAGGCTATGCATGGCCCGAGCGACAAGTATAGGAAGGGCGACGAACAGACGCTACTGAAGCTCTCGGACGTCAATGTGTTGCAGAACGAACGCAAGGCGCAGATCGCGTTACAGGGCGATGAGTTGCTGCAGAAGATTCGCAAGCTTGCGATTGACTTCGAAATCGATCCATCGAGCGCTCGCTGGTCCAACATAGTCGGGCTCGCCGATGTTCGAGTTGCCCACTTCGTCTTCAACAAGCCCGACGAGAGCCGCGGGGCATACAAACAGATCACCGACATCGCAGTTGACGCTTGGAAAGCTATGGCTGCCAGCACTGGCAATAACAACGTTCGCTGCCCATGGAAGGCCAAGGCCGTCGCGCATGCACCAGAGTGTGCTAGCAGCGTCTCCTCGACAGGTGTCAAGACCTTTGACCAGCGTGGCGAGTGGGTGAACGTGTCCGAAACGTTGGCTGTCAAAGGTTCCAAGGTGGGCGTGACGGTGTACAACCGCCAGGAGGGCGATGAGTCTGTGTATGAGATCAAGTCGATTGATGGGCAGAATGTGAAGATGCAGACGGGAGACGTAGAGCGCACCATAGATGCCGAGGACTTCATGCGAAACAAGTTCGCAATATACGACATCAAGAAAGAGGTAATCGACCAGTCCGACCAGTTCAGCCCATTGAATTGCATGGACTACCACTGGGGGGTCGAGGAAGCTCGGATCAAGATTGCACTCGACGAAGTCCATTCACAACATAGTGCTTGCCTCAAGCATATCACGGCGATTCATTCGCCAATCAAATATAAAGCGGTGTCAGTGAAGAAGGAGTTCAAGAAGGACGCCATCGGACTTGTTCCGTTGACGACAACCATATCGCTCAAGAAGGCGACGGATGAGATCAATATTGGCAACGTTTGCCTTAGGAAAAATACCGACCCTGCCAAGCATGCCGATTACAACGTCGCGTTGATGGCCGCTGGCGGGCTCAGGCTCAAGCGTGAAGAGGGTGGGACTGGCATTGGTGGTCTGAAGCGCGTGCCAGATCAGTACGGGGTGCCTTTCTGGTTGGTCGGCGTGTGCACCGCGAAGGAGAAGCCAAACTTGGCTGTGACATTTGTGACCGCCACGAACGGCATTAAGGTTCCCATCCTCAAAAACACGGTCGAGCTCAAGAGCGGCGACAGGTTGCGCATGTCCGAGGACACAGCAAAGGCGCTTGCAAGGAAAGTTGCATTGTCCGACGCCACGCCCGCCAAGCCCGCCAAGAAAAAAGCAAAGACGCAGTGAGCCGCCCATTCGCCGCATTGCCGCGGCATTACGCAGGGCGTTGGCGTCGCCCTCCGTATATGAACGCACCTTGTTGGATGGCGAAGACATACTGAAATGCTTCATCCTGCGATGCGTCATCACACCATCGCATCGCATCATTCTGCGATGCAGCATCGCGCCAGTCTGCGACATCGTCGCAACGCACCATAGCCGTTCTGGCTCAATCGCTGGGGTATCACGCGGCCCACGCTGCCCCGCACGTCTGCATGTCAGTGTCTGTTTCCATGCGCACGGTGATCGAGGGCGGCGGGCTCAAGGAGCCGTGGATACCGCGGACTATTGTCCATAGCGGAGGTATTGCGTTCATCGAGGTATCCCTGATGGACAGGAGGCTCTTCCAGTTCGTCGACATCCAGAACCCAACAAACAGGAACGCCCCATTTGCCGAAAATCATTTCTTCAAAGAGTTGAAGGCCCTCCGAAACGCTGCATCGGACATTGCGATATGGGAGTACATGAAATCGCGAGACCCATTGCTGTCGGACCAGTCTGACCAAGACAAACTGATCAAGGCCTACAAGAAGAACATCGACGAGAGTGCTACGCCAGCATACGTTACGGTTCAGTTGCCAGAGGTTGAATTTAATGGTGGCGGCGTGGCCTTGAAGTGCGAGCCGATCGCAGTAAGATGCATATTTTCTGCATCAGCGATTAGCAAGGTACATGTGGAATGTACAGAGAGCGTACTGACTTACATCAGATGTGCTGCGCTGAAAGCAGCAGAGGACGATGGCACCGAGAAACAAAAGAGAGGACTGAGCGGAGTGCCAGGGGTCCGATGCGACAAGCGTCGCAGGGTAGTGTATGTCGTTGTGAAATCCCACAACTCGTCAAGACGCATCTATCAAAAACCAGTGGAATGGAATGACACGTGTATTTTGCACTGCGCCCGCGAGCTACGCGACAAAGTGGTCGCGAAGGGCGAGGAGATAGAGGATCACGAGCCCGATGCCGATCTTCTCCATGGGCTGAATTGTGCCGAGCATGCCGAGGGGGGTGGACCCGAAGATCAACAGGGCGATGGCGAAGACGACAATGTCGATGCTGCGGGTGATAGCGACGCCCAGGGCTGAGACGCCAGGCGCTGCGTCGGGCACGCACAGCGCGCCCACCCTTTCGACCTCCTATCTATTCTCCCACCGTCGGCCCCGTCGTCCTTCCCACCCGCGGGGGGGGGAGGAGGGGGAGGGGGGGGGGCTCGTCGCCATCGTTTTACACGCCCCCTCGTGCCACTCCTCGCCCGTTCGCATCCTAGATGCGCTCTTCAGGCAGACGTGCCGCCGCCACCCCTCACCCCTGAATGTTCAACAAGGAACCATCTGGGAACGACCTCTTATAGAGCGCCAACTCGTCCTGAGGGCCTGCACCTCCTGCTCCAGCCCCTCGACCTTCTGCGCTGCCTCCGTCTGCTGCTGTTGCTGTAGCGCTGCCTCCGTCTGCTGCTGCTGGTGCCGCTGCTATGCGATCGTGCGCTGCTGCTCCCCCAACTCCGCGAGCAAGTGATCGTGCTGCTGACCGCGCAGCAAGAGATCGTCCTCCACATCGTCCACTCGTGCTAGCAACACTCGTGCAGCATTTACGTGCGTAAGCAAAGCCTTCTATCGGCAGGTGGAGGGGCGACGGCGGCGGCGACGACATCGACGACGACGAACTTAAGACGACGACGCCCGCCTCGCGAAGCTGCCGCATCGCGGCGACTATGCCAGGGGTCTCGGGCGCCATCGCAGCGCGGCTCTCGGACGACACCACGGGGGGATGTGCGGGGCCCGATCCGTCCTCGGGGGGGCTACGCGGGGCTCGCGTGTGAGCGCCAGCCGCTACGTACGAGCGCCCCGACCCCATCCCCATGAACCCTACACCCAACACGGCGATGCGGATGCTCCGCAGAGGCGACGTCGCGGGGTGGCACCGTCGCGGGGTGGGGGACTTGGGGGTGGCCGACTTGGGGGGGCCAGGAGCAAATGATTGGTATGGGGTTCGAATGGGAATGGGGTCGGGGGCACATTGTGCGTGATCTATGGGGGGCATGCAGTTTACTTCGCATGCCATATATGCGAGCTCGTAGTTGGGCGTGCTGCTTATGGGGATACAGCCATCGCCATGGGTGTGAAAACCATCATCGTTGCACATGCGTTCAGCAACATTTGCTTGTGACGCAACTGTGCATGATTCTCATTATGGTGACAATCGCATCTGCCACATCGTCGGCCGCACAATTGCCACTGTCATTACCACCGATACACACCGACTCGAACGTACATGTCATGTAAGAGACGTTAGCGTCAGCATCACAAATCACATTATGCGTATGCAAACTATTTCGCCACAGCCGTTGTGTTGTTATGTGCGCGCGACGCCGTGAGTTATTGATGTGGGTGTTGGACTAGCTTCGGTTAGGGCGAGATAATGTTTGGTATTTGTAATATCGCAGTTTGATGTCGAACGGCACAGTAGTGTAGAGCTTCGTAGGTTAAGGATTTCGGCTTTCGGGTGAGTACAGTACTGCAAGCTTTGTGTGGTCTGTATATGTGTAGAGTGCATCTAAGATGCACGAGGAACTATAAAGATCCGCGTCTCTCTCTCTCTCTCTCTCTCTCTCTCTCTCTCTCTTGCCGACGCCGTTGTGGCCCATGTGTTCAGCCACGCCCGCGGCGCGCGGGCCGTGGGTTCACGGCGCGGGGCCCGCGCCTCCACAGGGTGCTCGCCCCCCCCCGCCGCGCGGGGCCCCCGACGCCCGCCGCGGCCTCGCCCTGCAGATGAGCGGCGGTGGCGACGACGCCACCGAGGTGGCAATGTTGCTCGCAGCGGCGAGCGAGATCCAGCAGCGACGGGAGAAGGTGGCGGAGGAGAAGCCGTCGCGGCTGCAGCCGACGTCCAAGAAGCGGCCGACCGCGCCGCGGACGGCTCCGCCAGAGCACGTCTTGGCGGCCGCCATGGCCTCCGCCGAGAAGAAGCGCAAGGCGATGTGCTGGTCGGCACAGGCTCGCGTGCAGACGTGGCGCGGCTCGGTGGCGGACTCGCTGCTCGAGAAGCTCAACCTCGCGCCGCCCATGCACCCGACGATGAACTCGATGAAGCACCTTCTCGAGTTCGAGGTCGACGAGCCCGAGGGTGGTGGCGACGACGCCGCGGGCGGCGGCGACGCGGTCGACGAGGGCGACGGCGACTACGAGGGCGCCATGGCGGATGAGTGCGAAGGTGGCGACGCTGAGGGCGGTGGCTACGACGACAGCGCTGGCGAGAGCTACACCGCCGATGGCGACGCCGAGGGCTACGGCTACTACAGCAGTTGCCGTAAAAGCCGCCACTACTACGACTACGACGACAGCAGCGAGGGCGTTGGCGGCAAAGACAGCTACTACACCAAGGACGGCAACGACGGCCACACCAAGGACGGCTACTACGGCGGCCACAACAAGGACGGCTACTACTACGGCCACAACAAGGACGGCTACTACGGCGGCCACACCAAGGACGGCTACTACGGCAAGGAGGGCTGGTGGGCCAAGGACGGCTACTACGGCCGTGAGAAGGGCGACGGCTACTATGGCCGCAAGGGCGACGGCTACTATGGCCACGAGAAGGGTGACGGCTACTATGGCCACAAGGGCGACGGCTACTATGGCCACGAGAAGGGCGACGGCTACTATGGCCACGAGACGGGCGACGGCTACTACAGCCACGTGAAGGGCGACGACTACTACGGCCACAAAGGCGACGGCTACAACGGCCAGGAGTGGCGTGGCCGCGACAAGGGCGACGGCTACTACGGCCACAAAGGCGACGGCTACAGCGGCCACGTGAAGGGCGACGGCTACAGCGGCCACGTGAAGGGCGACGGCTACTACAGCCACGAGAAGGGCGACGGCTACGACAGCCACGACAAGGGCGACGGCTACTACGGCGGCCACAAGAAGGACGGCTACGGCGGCCACAAGAAGGACGGCTACGGCGGCCACGTGAAGGGCGACGGCAAGGACGGGGGCGGGGGCGACGGCCCCCGCCCCCGCGGGGGCAAGCACATCCGCCTCGCCAAAGCACTGGCCGTGCGGGAGCACCTGCAGGGCTTGCACGACCTGTCCGAGCAGGACCAGAAGTACGCGGCCTGGAGCCGCCGCACGCAGCCGCAGGTGTGGCTGAAGGCGGTCGCCGACTACGCTGCGGCGACCGCAGCGGGCTCAAGCTCCGTGTGATCACGGGGCACACGTCGGCGACCACCGTGTCGTCGTCGTGGTCGTGGTCGTCGTCGTCGTCGTCGTCGTCGTCGTCGTCGTCAGCGTTGTCGTCGTCGTCGTCGTCGCGTGGTCGGCGAGGTGTGCCCCGTCGGAAGGGGTTGAGGCTCCCACGGCGGCGACTCAGCACAGGAGTTGCCGCCGAAGCTGCGGGGGTGCACAGCAGCTGAGGGCTGCCACGAATACGGATTAAGAATCGTCGCAGAGGGTACCGCTGTCAAACGACACGGGTGTCGTCTTTGAGAATCTCAAAGACGACAACGTGTCGTCTTTGAGAATCTCAAAGACGACACGCGTGTCGTCTTTGAGAATCTCAAAGACGACAACATCTCTATTAGATTTAATATTACCAACGTGTCGTCTTTGAGAATCTCAAAGACGACACGCGCGTCGTCTTTGAGAATCTCAAAGACGACAACGTGTCGTCTTTGAGAATCTCAAAGACGACGCGCGTGTCGTCTGACAGTGGTACCCTCTGCGACGCTTCTCGGTCCACCTTCAGAGGTGTTCATCGCATCGGTCGTGAGGCCTTTGGACGATCGCTGAGCGACGCGTCGCTCCCGCTCAGCGTGATCGCTCCGCTTCCCTGAGCACTTTTCGGAGGCTCACGATCGACGGCGAAACGATCGACCTCCCCCCTCCTTCCTCTCATCCCTTCCTCCTCCTATTCCTCCTCCTCCTCCTCATCCTTTGCCTCCCCCTCCCCCTCCTCCTTCTCCTGCTTCCTCCTCATCCGCCTCCGCCTCCTCCAGTTCCATCCTCCTCCTCGTCCCCCTCAGCATCCTGAGGTGTCCTGAGGTGTCCTGAGGTGTCCCGAGGTGTCCTGAGGTCTCCTGGGGTTGTCAGCTCAGAGATGCCCTGAGGTGTCCTGAGGCGCCCTGGTGTTGTCATCTCAGAGGTGTCCTGAGGTGTCCTGAGGTATCCTGAGGTGCCCTGAGGCGTTGCATTCGCCGTCGTCGTCGTCGGCGTCCGCCGTCGTCGTCGCCGTCGTCGTCGTCGCCGTCGTCGTCGTCGTCATCCCGCATCGTCGCCGTCGCCGCCGCAGTCGTCGTCGTCGTCCGCCGCCTTCGTCGCCGCCGACGTCGTCGCCGTCGCCGTTGGCGCCGTCGTCGTCGTCGCCGTCGTCGTCGCCGTCGTCCTGCATCGTGGTCGTCGCCGCCGCAGTCGTCGTCGTCGTCCGACGCCTTCGTCGCCGCCGACGTCGTCGCCGTCGCCGCCGTCGCCGCCGCCGCCGTCGCCGCCGTCGTCGTCGCCGTCGCCGCCGCCGCCGCCGCCGTCGCCGTCGCCGCCGTCGCCGTCGCCGCCGTTGCCCTTATCATCCGCATCGGCTGCGCCGTCTCACCGCCGCCCATCATCCCCGCAATCGCGACCCTCATGGTCCTCGCGAAGGTTCGCGACGCGGCCCTGGCCCTCGCGAATGTTCGCGATCGTGGCGACCTGGCTCGCGATAGTGGCGGCCTGGCTCTCGATCGTGGCCTTCTGAGCTTCGATCGTGGCGTCGTTGCTCTGAATCTGCTCATGCCATTTGATGTAGTCATCGCGCTGCTTCAGGGCACGATCAACCACGGAGACGATCACACGGCGATGATCATCAGCCGACTCGAGCTGCTGGTTCATATCAGCAACCATGCGGTCCGCCGTATCCTCGACGGGGCCGCTCCGCCACGATCCACCACCAGCATAAGCCGATGACGAGCCGTCACCAATTGACGCCAATTTGGGCGGGGAGGTCGACGGTGGGCGGGCTGGGCTGATAACCTTTCTGCACCAACATATACGGAGGATGGCGGGGAGGATGAGGACGAGGATACCGATGATGACGAGGACGGGGGCGGTGGAGATCACGCTGCTCAGACAGCGATCGCACATCGTCGACGGATGCGATCATCGTCGCAGCGTTCTGGCACAGATCGCGCCCGTCTCTCTTCTCTATAGCCACAATGCCGCGCATGCATGAAGATATCAAAGCACTCCGAGCCCTGCATCGCCATGAGGATATACTGTTTAGGAACCAGCAGCTTGACACCGCCATCAAGCACAAGGCCAACAGCCTCAAGAAGGCGAAGCAGATGGACCGCAAGGCGACCTTGTCGCCGCGCCGCGCGCTGTCGGGACATGCTTGCATATGCATGCAGATATGATATTGTTGTTTGGTGCGGTGTATGTACACTAGAAGAGCGGCGTGATATGATAGTTCTGGGCTAGGTTGTGGGGTGTGTCTGATGTTGTCGGCGTGATCCCGCCTGGTTGTGCGTCTCACGGCGGGCGTGGTGACGCCTATCGCCACACCTATTCCCCCCCCCCCCCCTCCCCCACCATCCGACATGCCCCGCCCGTTCGGTGTGAGGTGATGCAGTGCTTCAAGGCGTGCGAGAAGGCCAAGAAAAAGGCCGAGGACGCCGAGTACGCTTGGCTGCAAGCGCGTGAGCACGCCGTGGACTTGCATGGGCAGCACGATCGGGCAAGGAAGCTGGTAATCGACACAGGGGGCTTGTACAGAGCACGGGGGCGCAAGGCCTTAGGCTTCGGCGCGTGAGTGCGTGGATACGCAATTAGGTCCGAGTGTGTAAACACCGTTTCCCAAGAGTTGCGCCTGTCGCGGGGAGGGCGGGCGCTTCGCGCCATGCGCTAAGACAACAATGCCTGGATCGAGCTCGTCGGGGCAGCGTTGCAACCATTGCAAATATGGGGTCAATTGTTAGGGGGGAGTGGGGGATGTGTGGCCTATCGGCTCAGTTGCAATAGGTTTTGCACAAGTTATCGTTTCAGTTGTGGAGGGGCAATGGGCAAGTCCCGCAAGACGATCGCGATGGATGCCCAGGCTCGCCAGGACTGGAAGGAGGACAAACATGTCAGGCTGACCAACGCTAACATCACCAAGGTAGCATGCAAGGCCGAGTTCTTGTGTGCATCGAAGAAGGTGGCCCCGTGTGTGAAAACACGTTAAACACTCATTGCAATGACATTAGCCGCCGCACTAGAAATTGCAATTGCATTTGAATTTGGTGGCATTGAATGCCTGTGCCCTGTATATGTGCGTTTTTGTTTTAGCGCACGATTCCCAGGTTCTCGAGAAGTTCAAGAAGTTCGAGGCCGCCAAGAAGAAGATGGAGGAGGCCAAGAGCGAGTGGATGGAGTCGATCGGTGATCGCATCGATGCCCACGCTGAGTGGGAGAACGCGTGCGAGCAGCACGCGAGCATCAAATCAGAGCGCATGCCGCGCTGATGGGGCCGTGTCGGGCGAGGCTTCGCAAGTGCGATGATGTGTTCAGATTCGCAATGGTCCACGTCAAATGATCAGTGGTCACGCCAATCATGCCTTACATCTGATTAGCATGCCGAGCAAGGGGGTGGACCCATCCAAGTCAGTGTTTGTCAAGCTGCGCCCAGCCGTGGCGACGACGATGGCTGACCCCCCCCCGCCCCCCGAGAGGACTACCACCCCCCCGAGAGGACTACCAACCCTCGCGCTGTTGGTTTGTTCGACACCCCTGTTGACCTTTGCCTCATCGCCAAGCGTGCACGCGTCATCGTCGTGGGCTCCGTAACCAGTTTGGCTCAAACAGTTTTGCGAACTTACATATCGCTTTCTGCTGCGTAGCAGCAATGACGTCGATACGTGATGTGCTGGCCGAACTCAATCATATGATCGATTGGCATCATACCCAAGTCGGCTGCGGACTCGACGCAAAGACATGCGCCGACAACCAGATGCAGTCGCTGTTGTCGAGAGTGCGATCCTTCGGAACGATCAGCACTGACGACGCTACGCTCTTGGTGGGCACAATTCGGGACAATGCGCTCCCAGACTGGTCCCCTGATCAGATTGCAGAAATCTGCACGGCGGTAGGGCGGGAGACGGGTGTGCTGACCAGCACCGCAGATAAGAAGTGGCAGAAGGTAACTGCATTCTCGCGCTTCCTTTCGGCGTCTGAGGCGACCAAGTTAAAGAGCGGCGACATGTCGCAGAAGGCGACGACCGCCATGGTGTGCAAGAGGGCCCATGCGATCGGTATGTACACTCTGTCCGAGGGGAGCAAGGGTCAACTCGCAGCGGTGGTGTCGTCCCAACTCACTGGCGTTACCAACGACATGTGGTACGACATCCTGGTGCAGGTCAAGCTGAAGCTGGCTACCATGAAGGCACGAGACTGGAAACACAGAACTATATGGGAATACGATTCTCCAGACTCCCTCGAGAGCGAATCGTGGTACTATACCGCGTACCCCGAGGGAGACCCGCCACACGGGCAGGACTGGTACATCGACGAGCCCGACTTCGTGCGACTGAGCAGTCGCTTGATGAAGGGCGGCAAGCAAGCGGCCAAGCAAGTGCGGGACGACCGCCCCGCCCCGCCGCCGCCGACCGCCCCGCCTCCCGCCATTTGCGACTTCGGCGCCTACCAATCCATGTACGGGACGATGAACGCGTACCATATGTACGCTCATCCAGGAATGGTGCCTCCGCCAGGGATGGTGCCTGGCCAATCGTCACACTCTTGGTCGCCTCCGCCAGGGATGATGCCGAAGCCCAAAGCGCCACCGCAAGATGCGCCCTCACCACAGGAGGCGCCCCCGCCTGCGGCCCCACCAGCCGCGGGAGGAATGCCCGCCCCGCTCGGCGACTTATCTGATGAGGAGGCAGCGCTTCGCAAGACAATGCGCAAGCGTAAGGAGGCCGTGGCCCTGAGTAAACGTCCAGCAGCTGCTGGGGGCGATGCCGATGGCGTCGAGGGCGCCGACGACGATGGCGACGAACTCGCCGACGAGGAGGGGGGCCCGCCGAAGAAGGTCATGAAGGGCGCCCCGCCGAAGAAGGCCATGAAGGTGGTCATGCGGAGGCCCTCGGCGAAGCCGAGGCCCACGGCGAAGCCGAAGCCGCTGCCCAAGGCCCCGCTGACGGGGGCCCCGAAGATCGAGTACCGCGCGGGGTATATACTCACGCAGCCAGACAAGTCCCAGTACAGGGCTGCCCTGGGGCGGTCCGACAGGCGCATCCGCTGGGGCACGGGCAGCACGCGCCAGGAGGCTTTCACCAAGGCGATGAAGTTCATAGACGAGCGCTCGTAGCCGCTTGTCTGCTCTGCCCATCGCCGATCGCGACTTCTCGCGATTTGTTTCGCTGTGCTATAACGCTTGTGTGCATTGTTCATGTATGCCTGCATGGTGCAATGTAAAATGCAAGTCGTTGTTCCATCGTATGCGAGGGGCACCCGTCGCACAATCCTCTGTTGCGATTGCAGATATCGCATCATGCTACCATCACTCAGTAGCAGTTTTGGCTCAAGCCATGTCGGCGGGGCCACCGAAGCGTCGCAAGACAGACGCCGAAGCACTGATTGAGTTACACAGAGGCCCATATGTATCTGAGCGGAGTCTTACATACATTCTCAAGTACGTACGAGATAATGGTATACCAGGTAACATTTCGCGTTATGCGCAGTACAGCGCAAGGCAGAAATTAATCGGTGCCGAATCGAACCAGTACGGTGACGTGCTTGTCGGCATTGATATGCCATTGAACAGCGGTAAGAGCTTCAAGAACTGGGCGTGCGCCCCTGGCCCGTACTTGTACTCGACGGCGAAACGGAGTAAGGGGTTCAGAGATCTGTTGCGCCGCCAGCTCGCCAAGCACCCGTGCTCCCTAGCATCCCCATGGCGCATCTGCTTATATTTCGACGGTATCTCACCGCGTGACCCGTTGGCCAAGGGCAAAGACCACCGAGGGGTGGATGCTGTATACTGGTCGTTTCTAGAGTTCGATGAGTTTTTGCAGGACGAAGACGCATGGCTCGTGCTCAGCACCGCTCGGGTTTCCAAAGTGAGGGACATGCCTGGAGGGATCGGGCAGTCGGTTGCAATGACGTGCAACGAGCTCATGTTCAATACGTCTGGCGGGGTGAACTTTCGTACGACTGGAGTTATCTTGGACGTGTCAGAAGCAGGGGATGCCACAAGGCACGCGACTATAATCGCGAGGTTGGGCTGCACTGTGGGCGACGAAGAAGCCCTCCGTGAATTCCACATGAACAAAGGGCACGCGGGCACCAAACCGTGTGCCATCTGCAGGAACGTGCTCAACCAGAAGTTCGACTATGCGTCGCACGACACGTCTGGTACATTTATATCGGACGCATGCCTCGACAGAAGCAAACGCGTCGTCAACACAGACGCGCAGATCGTTGCTATCTTGGAAAGGCTACGCCCCGACTGGGAGAGGCACGACCGCGGTGAGATTAGCGACAACAAGTGGAAGGAGATCACGCAGCTAAAGGGTTGGAACTTTCATCCGACGCACGTTGCCTTGGACGCCAACCTCGCCTACGGTGTCATGTCGCTCCTCTGCTTCGATTGGATGCACATCTATAGCGTCAATGGCATCGTAGCTAAAGAAGTGAAAGCTTTCACTGAGAACAAGGCGGTTTGCAAACTCTGCAGCGCCGAAGATCTCAACGACTATCTTTCAAACTGGACATGGCCCCACAAGTTTCATGCCGCCAATGCCGTGTTCGCACAGGGCGAACTACAAGCAAACGCATCGCAAGAGCTGTCTATGATTCCCGTGCTGGCGCACTTCATCAGGCAAGTCATTGCCAAGCTGCCTGATGCAGGCACCATCTCGGGTCATATTGCAAGTTTACTTGCACTGTGCGATGCCATTGATATGGTTATTCTCTCGTCCAGGGGCCTCGCGACTGCACGTGAGCTGGATGTCGCCGTGATGAAGCATTTGGAGCTACACACGCGCACATACGGGACTAAATATTGGGTTTACAAACACCATATGGCAACTCATCTTGCCGACATGTACTTCAAATTCGGACCCTTGAACTGCTTCGTCCACGAGCGGAAGCACAAAGTTTGCAAGAAGTTTGCAAAGGACCATCTGTGCATGAGGACCCCCGAGAAGTCATTGATGATGCAGCTCACGGCGCAGCACAGTTACGACATGGAGCACTTCAGCATCTCAACGACGCTGGTCGACCCCGTAGCCGCCACCAAGAAGCTCATGGGCGTCTTGAAGGAGTTGCGTCCGCAAACGCAATCGGCATCATCGAGCCTCACGGCGTGGACCAAGTACGGGCCGATCCATAGAGGAGACATATGCTTGCTGGGACGTGCTGCAGGACATGCAGCCGTGCAGGTCTGGTTCCATGTAGATTGTGACACAGAGACTGCGCCCTCAGGGCCTCTATGCTTAGTCTTGGAATTGCAGACTCGGCACGTGCACAGCGCAGATTACTATTCTAGGTACTCCATAGACGAAGATAATAATCCCGTGCTCATTCCTTTGGACTCGCTGAGGCACCCTGTGATTAACAGGCGTCTCGGCGATGCAAGCACTTGCATTTGGCCAGTTGAGTATCGCAAATTGGAATGCTGACGCGTTTGCGATGTAGAAGTATACATCTTCACATCAATGAATACATCTTCAAAACATCCCGCAAGAAACACAACATCGAAATTGAAACAACATTGAACGCCCCAAAATCAAGTATATGTTAGCCGAAAAACTATCATGTTATCCGAAATAAATCAACATGATAACTTTTATAAATGAGTTATAACTAAGTTATAACTCCGCCTAACAGTTACTAACTTCAAATGCCTTCAGGCCACCTGACTACCTACCAGACCACCCCAACCCAACCCGAAGACCCGAATGTGGGCTCCATATGTGTTTGTTCCCAACCATCCTGTGGTGTTGGGTCCTCGTTTTGAAGAGACGGTGCCCCGCGTTCCTCCTTCCGTCCTTCCTTCCTTCCCTCCTCCTCCTCCTCCTCCTCCTCCTTCTCCTCCTCCTCCTCCTCCTCTTCTTCTTCATTCTCCCTCCTCCCTGCGATTCACCGACCCAGTACAGCGTTTCGTGGCCCCACAGGGAGCTCCACCGGAGGCCCCAGTGGCAGGGTTCGCATGGCGGCCCCGCGCCAATTTGACGCACCCCTCACACGGTTCGTGGCCCCATAGGGAGCTCCACCGAAGGCCCCAGTGGCAGGGTTCGCATGGCGGCCCCGCGTTTTGGCGCACCTCTCACATTTTTCGTGGCCCCATAGGGGGCTCCACCGAAGGCCCCAGTGGAAGGGTTCGCATGGCGGCCCCGCGCCAGTTTGGCGCACCCGTCACACGGTTCGTGGCCCCATAGGGAGTCATCGAAGGCCTCAGTGGCAGGGTTCGCATGGCGGCCCCGCCCCATTTTGGCGCACCCCTCACATGGTTCGTGGCCCCATAGAGGGCTCCACCGAAGGCCCCAGTGGCAGGGTTCGCATGGTGGCCCCGCTTCGTCTTGGCGCACCCCTCACACGGTTCGTGGCCCCATAAAGGGCTCCACGGAAGGCCCCAGAAACAAGGTTCGCATGGCGGCCCCGCACAATTTTGGCGCACCCCTCACACGGTTCGTGGCCCCATAGGGAGCTCCACCGAAGGCCCCAGTGGCAGGGTTCGCATGGCGGCCCCGCGCCATTTTGGCGCACCCCACACACGGTTCGTGGCCCCATAGGGAGCTCCACCAAAGGCCCCAGTGGCAAGGTTCGCATGGCAGCCCCGCCCCATTTTGGCGCACCCCCTCACACGGTTCGTGGCCCCATAGGAAAGTCCCCTTGCTTCGTCCCACCTGCCTTGCGGTTCTCACACTTGCGTATGGTTGGGTCTTTAGCCAGGATGATTTAATGTTCCCGGACCCCCCCACACTGGAAATGGACGGCAAATTGAGGCCTTCGGGTTGGGTTGGGGTGGTTTGGTGGGTGGTGACCATCCGCCAGTCCCCCCCCCCCAAGGAAAAAGGGGCCCAGGGACACACACACACACACACTTTGTCGCGTCGGCGGCTGGGCAGGGCGACTGCGCTGGCGGATAGGGGGAGGGACGCGCGCACACACACACGCACACACACACAAACACACAAACACAACCACAAACACAAACACACAAGCACACACACAAACACACAAACACAAAACACAAACACAAAACACAACACACAACACACAACACACACAACACACAACACACAACACACGACACACGACACACGACACACGACACACGACACAGAACACACGACACACAACACACGATACACAACACACAACATACAACACACAACACACAACACACAACACACACACGCGCACGCACGCACGCACGCACGCCCGCACGCCCGCACGCCGCACGCACGCCCGCACGCCCCGCACCGCCCGCCCGCCCGCCCGCCCGCCCCCGCCCGCCCGCCCGCCCGCCCGCACGCACGCACGCACACACACACACACACGCACGCACACACACACACACACACATACACACACACACACACACACACACACCAATATACACAAATTCAAGGGTTTCGCATATTTTCACTTGTTTCTGGATGCTGGTGTTTCCCCCTCCATTTCCCCTATGTTCCACATGTCCATTGGAATCGACCATTCTTTGCGTCTGTGTGTGTGTGTGTTTTCTCCTCATGCCCCCCCCACTCGCCATCGCTCGGACGTCCATTCCCTGTGTCTTGTTCGGTTTCGCGCGTGGCTTTCTCGCCAAATGATCAAGGATGCTCCTCGATGGTCCTCGCCGAAGGAAAAATGCACACGTCCGAGCGATGCCAAGCATGACTCTCGTCGTCGGGTGTTGGGGTCCTGGCTCGAACCTCCGGCGGCCGTCCGGGACGACCCAAGCAGCCCTGGAGCGCTCTCGACGTGGCGCAGCCGATGGAAACCACCCCGGGCCTCCGGGATCCTCGCAACCGCTCGGACACCCTCCAAACACTGCGAGAACTTCGGGAACTCTGACCCTGCCTTGAAGTCGGGCGTGTCCCCCCGCAGGGGGATTTTCGACGAAAAAGAAAGAATACTCAACAAATACTCCCAACTGGTCAAAAAAATACTCAAAATATAGTCCCCAGACTATTTTTGGACTATTTGTTGACTATTGTGGGGGTATGTTTTAATTTTTCGTCGAAAATCCCCCTGTAGGGGGACACGCCCGACTTAACCCTGCCCCTGGGGGAGCCCATCCGCCCCCCGGGGCCACTCTCCTGCCGCTGCCGCTGGTCTAGCGCTGCGCGGCGCAGCCGGTGCCGATCGGCAGCGGAGGCCTCGCGCCAGGCTCTTGGAGCACCCGGGCTCCGCACTCTATAGGCTCCGCACCGGGCGGAGGAGCTAAACGATGAAGACAGAGCGAGAGGGAGAGACAGAGAGATCGCAGACCCCTTCGCATTGTGAACAAAAGCGCGACGGGAGGTGTTTCGCTACTCTCGGCCCCCGGGGGCCCTCGCTGGGCCTCGGGGCCGTCAAAGAACGCCTCGGGATGAAAAGCCGGTCCCAATGAAGCGGGCGAGACTTGTGGGGTCGACGTTGCGAAAAAGTCACGACGCCAGGGGTCTGAGATTCCGGACATCCGACGCCCTGCGTTTTGGTAATGCGGGGCCCCCGAAGTCCTGGGCAGCTCCGAATTTGAATGTCTATGCCATTTTCTGAATCAGCCACATGCTGGTTGGAATGTGTGGAAGGTGGAAGAACAAGACTGTGCCCTTTGTTTGACGGCGCTGGGGCCCTGCAAGGGTTTCCTGAGGTGGGAGGCTATGAAGAAAATTTGGCCTGGAATCCAAACAAATCTTTAGAACGTGGGTGGTTTAGGGTGTTTCCTCTTCCACCCATTTTCTCCCCCTTCAAGGAGGGGTTGATATCAATGTTCCCGATTAGTAGACACCCCCTCCCCCAGGCGACTGGTAGCCAACCAGGAACTATGATGGCCCCCGCCCACCACCCTTGTAAACAACCCGACAAAACACACGCTGCAGCACGCGCGGCCAACCCGATGCGGCCTTCCCCCCACCATCCGTGTCAAAAACCATGCAGCATACACTTGGCGGCGGCGGCGGCTGCGGCGGCTGCGGTGGCGGCGGCGGCGGTGGCGGCGGCGGCGGCGGGGGCGGCGGCGGCGGCGGCGGCGGCGGCGGTGGCGGCGGCGGCGGGGCGGCAGCGGTGCGGCGGCAGAGGCTGCGGCGGCAGCGATTTGGCAACGGGGGCGGCGGCGCGGCGGGCGGCGGCCGCGCGGCAGCGGCGGGCGGCAACGGCGGCGGCGGCAGCGGCGGCGGCGGCGGCGGCGGCGGCGGCGGCGGATTCGCCCCCAGTAGTGCCCATCCAAAGACGACTGATTAATATGCTGAGGCTCGGGCCAGACTCGGGTGCTACGTATGTGTTGGGAGGGCGGGTGGGAGTGAACGAGACGGCTTGCGGGCGGGGAGGGAGTCTTGATCACTGTTCCCCCAAGCGAATGGGGGCCCCCACCATCCTTTGTATATCGAAACAAAACAAAACACACTCTGCCTCCAAATTCGGAGCATGCGCGGCGAACCCGATGCGGCCTCCCCTTACCATTCCTTGTCAAAAAGGCAATGCAGAATACACGCGGCGGCAGCGGCGGCTGCGGCGGGGGCAGCGGCTGCGGCGGCTGCGGCGGTGGCGGCGGCGGTGGCGGCGGCGGCGGGGGCGGCGGCGGCGGCGGCGGCAGCGGCGGAGGCAGCGGTGGCGGCAGCGACTGCGCGGCAGCGGCTGCGGCGGGCGGCGGTTCGGCAGCGGGGGCGGCGGCGGCGGCGGCGGCGGCGGCGGCGGCGGCGGCGGGCGGCGCGGTGGCGCGGCGGCGGACGGCCGGCGGCGGCGGAGGCGGCGGCGGCGCGGCGGCGGCGGCGGCGGCGGGCGGCGACGGCGGCGGCGGAGGCGGCGCCGGCAGATTCACCCCCAGTAGCTGCCCATCCAAAGACGACTGCTGGATATATCGAAGCTCGGGCCAGGCGCGGGTGCTGCGCATGTGTTGGGAGGGCGGGTGGGGGTGAGCGGGACGGCTTGCGGGCGGGGAGGGAGCCTTGACCCCTCCCCCTACCCCCTCCCCTGGACGGGGCGTTTCGCGAGTCGCCGGAGCGTCGAAAACCGCCTCGTCGAGGACGCCAAAACCATTGGTTTTACAAGGGTGTTGGCCCCATTTTGGCCTTTTGGGGGGGCGGCGCAAATTGGGCCCCCCCCCTTTCTTTGATCGATCTCCTCCAAGATGGCCCCACGAGCGCTCCCAAGGCTCCCAAGGGCGCCCCGAGAGGGCCCCAAGAGGTGGCCAGGAGGCCCCAAGAGGTCCCCAAGAGGCCCCCAGGATGCCCCCAAGAGGCTCCCAAGAGACCCCTAAGAAGCCAAAAGAAGAGGCACCCAAGACGCTCCAAGAGGCCTCGGCGACAATGCCAACATGATTGAATTTACTAAGGTGTGGCCACACGTTGGCGTCCTTGGGGGGGGGGGGGCACTGCTTAAGATGACTCCAAGATCGCCTGGGAGAGCCCAAGATGCCCTCCAAGATGGCTCAAGATATACCAGGATGCCTCAAGATGGCTCCCGCGCTGCTCCAAGAGGCCCCGAGACCGTTCCAAGACGCCTCCATGTGGCCAAAGAGCTCCCCCAGGAGGCCCCGAAGAGGCCAAACAACATCCTTCCAAAATCTGGGCAAAAAAACAATGTTCCGCCTTCCTCGGGAGGAGGAGGAGGAGGAGGTGGAGGAGGAGGAGGAGAAGGAGGAGGAGGAGGACGACGAGGGGGAGGGAGCTGTAGCCATTTTGGCTCAAGTCCCACGGAGCTAACCTCCCGTGGGTCCCGACTCCAGAGGCTCGAAGTCGCGGTGGAAGGGCAGCCCCTTTCAAAGACCCTTCCATAGGCCTGGCTGCCGCGGCCCAGGTACTGAGCGCTCGGGGGAGCGCGCCTCTCGACCCTCTGCAGTCCTTTCAAGTTCAGTTGCCCGCGGCACATGTCCCATGGGCGGCCTGGCGATCGGTGGAAGTGCAGCCTCTGTGGATGCGGGCAGAACCTCATGCACTGGACCTGGTGCAAGCACTGCCGCAAAGGACGCACTGAAGAACCAACGCCAGCCCCGTGGGCCAGTGACGCAGGAGCTGGACGCAGCACCAACAGGTGGACCCGCTCGGCCAGCCGCGGGCGGGGCGCAGCCACCGCAGCGGCGCAGGTCTCGACAGCCGACCTTCAGAAGCTGGTGGACGTGGCCACCCAGATGGGCGACACAACCACAGCCAACAAGTACGCTGCGGAGCTGGCCAAGGCG
Organism: Prorocentrum cordatum; assembly: GCA_963575745.1. Taxonomy (NCBI): domain Eukaryota; class Dinophyceae; order Prorocentrales; family Prorocentraceae; genus Prorocentrum; species Prorocentrum cordatum. The sequence goes on along the minus strand of CAUYUJ010015373.1, from coordinate 149,322 downwards.
AGCGTGGTCCGCCCCGTCCACCAGCGCGCCGCCGCTGCCCAGCGCAAGGCATCGGCGACGGAGAAGAAGCTCTCGCACGCCACAGACCTCCTGGCCAAGCTGCAGCAGCAGACTACCGATCAAGCTGAACTCGTTCGGAAGCTGGTGGGCGACCTCGAGGCCGCGGAGCTTGAGTACAAGGCTGTCTTGGAGGAAGAGTACCACACCAAGCTCGGCCCCAAGGAAACAAATCCCTCCAAACTCGACCTGCAGTCCCTGCTCGAAGGCAAGCTCAGCGCCGACGACCTCATCGACTGCGGGGACATGTTCGACCTTGGAGAGGAATACGAGCTGGGCACCGAGGATGAGGCCGAGATCGCAAAGCGCAAGGAAGAGCTCAAGACCGCCATGCAGGCCGCCGCTGCGGAGCTCTTCAAATCGGCCAAAGAAAAATGCGACGCCACCCGCAGAGCCCACGAGGAGCAGAAGAGGCGCCTCAAGACCAAGCGGCCTAGGGCGGAGTCTGCTCCTCCTCCCGGGGGCAACGGCGGTGGCGCTACAGCGGAGCCTGCCGCGGCCAGCGCCGCCAGCGCTGGAGGCGCAGCACCTGGCAGCGCAGCCCCAGGCAGCGAGGTGGGCGCCTCACAGCAGCCCGCCCAGACAGCCAAGGAGCGCGCTGCTGCGGTGCTTGCGGGCAAGTGTGCCAGCAAAGGGGGCGCCAGCCAGACGCGGGGGTAGCCCGGGGCCGCAGGGCGCGGCTCGAGTGCGCTTCGCGGAACGCCCTACGTACCACTACTTCCAAGCTGATGCCGATGATGTGCAGTGTCCAGGGGATCGACACTACCGACCACATGATCTGGCGCAACTACCAGAACCTGAAGATCAGCTACATTCAGAGGGGAATGAAGCACCACAACTACGACAACCTACAGCAGCCAAGCGGCGGCGACGATGGGGGGCAGCCACATCTACCTCTTTCCAGATGGCCAGGGATGTGCATTCCCCTGGGCTGGAGACACGAGAGACGCAGATGACGACAACAGGTGGATTGTCTTTGCCGGCTGCTTCCACAGCAACCCCCGCTACTTTGACAGCCTCGCCGACTGGGTCATCGGCAGAGTCATCGCAGGAGTGGACTTTCTCTCCCTCGGTGGCGCCATCATCTACTTTGCCCAGAGGATGCCCCGCATTAGCGGGGGCCCATGCCGACCTGCCTGAGCCAGCCATGTTCGCCAGAACCTCGTCGGCAGGGGACTTCAATGCTCTGGGCTTCGGCCTTGCACCTTCAAGGCTGGCCGAGAGTGATGGCCCAGGCAGGGACGGCGCATGTACCTCTTCTTCTACGGCAGCCGATAACACTCAGCGCGGGCGAATGGACACGGACGATGAGAAGCAGGAGGGCGTCGAGCCGAACACGGACAACGGCCATCGAAGGACCAGTATGGACGGGGACTGGGACCCTTTCGATCAGCTGGAGCAGGACGCGGACGCCCTCGCGACAGCTGGCTACGACGGCGACCCAGAGCCTGACACCCCACACAACGACACGGACGAGGCAGTGTGTCAGGCAGAGGCCCTGGAGGTGAAGCCCTACGCTCAGGCACCCCAGGAGCAAGCGAAAGCCAGTCAGAACAAGATGAAGCGGTACCACAAACACGATCTTCAAGGGGTGCGTGCGCTTCTATTTCGCCAACTACACCAAGTGGAACCAGGCTGGCCTCCAGTATGTGAATAAGATTCGCGATGACGAAAAGTACCATGTCCAACTGTGCGCAGAGACTCACCTACGAGGGCCACCTCTGCATGCGGCTACCAAGAAGCTCAGCAAGGCGCACTGGAAGGTCGGGGCCAGGCCCGCCAACGGGACCCAGGTGCGAAGAGAGCTCGGCCGTGGAGGTACGTGGGTCGCTGTCGGCGCACACCTGAGCCCCAGGGACATCCGACTGCGACGACCGGAGTGGTCTCAGCCAGCTGCTGGGCAAGGCACGTGGGCTGCGCGCGAGGTCCGCCTGCACGGGCACTCGCTCCTTTTCCTCTCCGCGTACTTCGCTTGCGGGGAGGGCCTCTCGGGGGATAACATGCAGATGCTGGAGGAGATGGTTAGCAAAATCCAGGCAACTGGGGTTCCTTTCATCCTTCTAGCCGACTGGAACATGGAAGTGTGGGAGATTCGGGAGTCTGGGATCGAGAACTACCTTGACGCCAGGTTGGCGTTTCCAGAAGGGGCCTCTCGGGAGTTCGGCAAGCGGGTGATCGACTTCGGACTGGTCTCCTCCCACCCCGTCCCTGACCTCACTTTGGAGTATGACCTTGAAGGGCCATGGGCCCACCCTCATCTTGGCATTCGCGGCAGCTTGGCAGGAACCTTCAGGGAACGGCAGATGCAGGTCCTCACCCAACCAGTACCGCTACCCCTGGACGTCCAAGGGCCTACGCTGGCCTGGGAGGTCTTCCTGGAGAAAGCTCGTGCCCGACTTCCAAGCCGACCCCGAGCAGAGTATTTCAGTGCCGAACCCTGTACCGATCCAGCTCTTACCGGCAGGTATGCTCTCTTTTCAGGTGCAGCTGAGGAGCTGCGCAAGTCCAGGCTTGTTGGCGTGCGCGACATCGCGCACCACCGCGGCTGTACTCCAGGCCTGACGATGAGACCTGCCATGCCACCAGCCAAACAAAGCGGACAACATGGAGGCACGCATAAGCTAGCCTTTTGGAAATGTATGGTTGCACGGCTTCAGGACCTCCATGGCCTCCGTATCGGGAAGGAGAGCCCGGGGAAGACTGCAAAACGTCAACAAGTTGGGAAGCTCATGCAGGCCAAACTCGGGAGTATCCAGGAGCATCTTGTCCCCATGGGGTCTCTGGAGGACCTCGTCCAGATCACCTCAGACATCCAGGACATCCAGATGCAGGCCCCTCAGATACCCCAACTGTCCCAGAACGGCATTAAAGACTTGGCCAAGCAGTGTAAAGCTATCCGAGACCGTGCTGATCGTGAAGTTCATCGGGATAAACAAGCTGGGTTCCAGGAGTGGCTTTCCCAGGGTCTCCGAGGGGGGGGGGGGGGGGGAGGGGGGCAAGCGGGCTCAACGGCATACCACAACGTGGGGACACGGAAGGGGACCCACTATGGGACCCCTCGGAGGCTCTGAAGATCAAGCAGACTCGGTGGCAGACACTCTGGAAGGACCCTGGGGGCCAAGGGCACCCTACCACGCAAAGCTGGTGGCGAGTTTTCCTGCAGGAAGCACGGGCCCAGGTACCTGAACTGTCTGAACTTCGAGCCCCACAGGTCTTGGCAGCGCGCCAGGCTTTCCCGAGATCTATGGGCATGGGGGCCGACCAGTGGAACCCCAAGCTATGGGCCGTCCTACCAGAGGAGGCGCATGATGAATTAGTCGGTCCCTTGCAGGACATCGAGCGCACGTGCGCGTGGCCAGAGCAGATCCTTTTGAATGAAGTTGGCATGCATCCCAAACCCACAGGAGAAGGGGCCCGACCCATTACACGGACCCAAGGATTGCACCGCACCTGGTCCCGACTCAGAAAAAGAAACTGTTACCACCTGGGAGAAACAGAAAGCGGGATTCTGGGATGCAGCCGCACGAGGTTCTGACCCTTTGAAGGCGGCCCTGCTCAGGCGCGCCAAGGCCAAACCCGCGAGCTGGATCTCGGTCGACTGGGCCGTCCTGCTCGTAGATGCGGAAAAGTTTTTCGACGCGCTCAGCCCTTTCTGGATATATACACTGGGCAAAGCACTCGAATACCCATTACACACCATGTACATGGTCATGTGCGTGCACACCGCAGATAGGGTCCTCATCTTAGGGCGGGAGGCCTCGGACTTTATCTCGGTCGAGCGATCCATCCTCCAGGGGTGCATGCAGAGTGCGAGCTGGACGCGCGCGTACTTACATGACATGCTCGACGCGGCACATGCACGATACAGGCCCATGGAGATCAGCACCTGGGTCGACGATATTTCCCTGTCCTCCAGAGGTCCCAAGGCCATCGTGCATCGGCTCACCACCCAGAGCGCCATCGCCTTGGTACGCCACATGAGAGCCCGAGGTCTCCGTCTCTCAAGGAATTCCCAGCTCCTCGGTAGCAATAAGGCCCTAGCCCAATGGATTCACGAGGCCCCCCAGAAGGCTGACATCCATATCCGGCCGACTACCAAGACGAGAGACCTCGGGCTTGATTCTGCTTCAGGACGGCGATCTACGAAGGTTGCCAAAGCTAGATTGAAGAAGGCCTTCGCCAGGGCCGAGCGGGTCAAGAAGCTCCTGAAAGCCAACAGCCAAGCCAGCAAGCTCAACCTCACGGGGGTTAAACCACAAGCTTCCTGGGGAATGATGGCCCAAGGGGCCTCGCCTACGGCGCTGAAGCAGCTCCGGTTCAAGATGGCCGCACTCACGGGGAAGCAGAGAGCTGGTGGCTGTGCGACAGTAGCTATCCGACTTGGCCCTGGAAAGAAAGGCGACCCTCTATTCTTTGCGCGGAACGACATGGTCAAGACATGGCTGCACATTTTCCCTGCTCTCATGCGCGAGCGAGCTGTTTTCCAAGCCGCCCGGAACAAATGCGTCGAGGCCATGCGCGCTGCAGTACGCCCGTGGGGCAAGGTCCGAGGTCCCATAGCTGCTCTGGTGACCGCGTTGCTTCACAGCGGGTGGGTCCCCCAGCTCCCCTGGCAGTGGAAGGGCCCCTATGGAGATACCTACTACTTGGCCCCCGACGAGGCCCCACCTGATAGAGAGCCCAGTTCTACTTGGAGGCGGTCTCGGGATCTAAACCAGGGTGGCAGCAGTGTGCACTGGCCGAGGTTGAGGGCACTTTCGAGCAGCAGACTTGGCGAGATTTTGCAGCCCAACACTTTTGTGGGAAGGGCCTCGAGCATGGGGCAGATCTTACAGTTGGCATGAAGCTTATCCGTGCCGATCGGCGTGCACAGCGTCTTGGGCACGCTGCTTTGCTCGAACGTATCGCTACAGGCGCACTGTGGCCAGGTGATCGTCGCCACCCTGCCGAGCCCGATCGGCAAAAATGCCCTCGATGCGCTGCAGCACGCCACTATCCGCTCCCCGTCGAGGACATCTTACACCAGCAGTGGTTGTGCCCATGTCTGGCGCCCACGGGGCATACGGCTTTCGACCTCCTACCCCAGGTCCAAGGTGAACACGAGGAGTGGCCCTGATTCTGGCATCGTGGAATTGTTCCGATTCTCTGGATTTACCCACACATCGACCAGTTCCCAGAATGGAAATTTGAATGTACAGGAGGTTTTGCTCAGGACCAGCGGATGGAGCTCCCCCCAGATGCCTATGTGGGTACCGACGGCAATGGCGGCGACTTCGCCAGTGACCTGAGGCTCCGTAGGTGTGGCTGGGGATTTGCTGCATGGGCCCATGGGGGCCATCCTCGGGGAAGCCTGGGGCCCGCTCCTCGGAAGGCACCAGACGGTGCCCCTCGCTGAACTTGAAGGCCTCACGCAGGCCCTGAAGCATACGGCTGGCCCAGCCACTTTTGTTGTAGACTGTGCCTATCTTTTGAAAGCCATCCACCAGGGCCCTGGCCAGGTGCAGCCTTTGCACGTGGCTGCCTGGGCCCGTTTTTGGCATGAGTTCTACCCCAGGCCAGGGAGTGCCCAGCTTCAGAAAATTAAGAGTCACCTCGCGGAAGCTGACATTGGCAGGCAAGTTTCCGAAGCTGAATTCAGGTGTAATGAGGCGGCTGACGAGGCGGCGAAGAGAGGAGCTGCCCTCGCCCAGTTGCCCCCTGCCTCCCTCGCCGAGGTTGCTCGAATCGATTCCCTGGCCAAAAAGGTCCTGGAACACTTGCTCGAAGTAGGAATGGTTGAGGTCCTGGCCAGGCAGGCTGACGCCAAGGCCCCAGGAGCCCCGACCCCAGCAGACCTGGTTGCAGCCCATAGGGCGCGACGAGATGAACGAATTGCAGCTCGAATGGACGCCCGCCAAGCTACCGCCCACCAGGTGGTTCCAAGGCGAGGCTCCTCGTTCTGTACTGTATGCCTGACGGCACCGACCCGCCAGCTTCCCACCATTCAGTGGCTAGCCGCCCCGTGTCGAGGCCTTTCCCATCAGATTCACAGCTCGCACAGAATTCGGTGCCTGCGCGGGCTGTGGTGGTGTGGGGTGTGCGGTGGTTCGGGGCACACTCGCTTCAATATTCTGGGGAAGGCCTGCCAGCGCCCGACAGGAGCTGGCAAGAAAGCTTTGGATAAGCTCGCCAGAGGACTACTCCCACCCAATCGGGAAGCCTGGCCAGACGAATCTAGGCCCAGTCCAAGGTGAGCTTTCCTGCCCCTTTTCCCCCTTTAAGGGCCCTGGCATCGGTACCAGACTCTGGCCCTCGCGTAGTCGTTCCCAGGAGGACGAGGAGGAGGAGGAGGAGGAGGAGGAGGAGGAGGAGGAGGAGGAGGAGGAGAGAGGAGGAGATGAGGGAGGAGGAGGAGGAGGAGGAGGAGAGAACAGAGAGGAGGAGGAGGACGAGGAGCAGAAGGAGGAGGAGAGGAGCAGGAGGAAGAAAAAGAGGAGCAGGAGCAGGAGCCCCCGCCGCCGGCGATGCGGTCGTCACGCCGGCGCGGGCGCCGCGTTGGCCGCGGCGGGCTCCGCGCAGGCGCCGCCCCGCAGGCCCTGCGGGGGGGGGGGCGCAGGCGCGAGCGCGCCGCCCTGAGGGCGGGCGGGCTCCGGCGGACGCCACGGAGCCTCCGCTCCCTGCGTCGCTGTGCCCTTCTCCTTGCCTCCTCCTCCCCCTCCTCCTCCTCCTCCTCCTCCTCCTCTGCTCCTCCTGGTTCGCCTCCTCGTCTTCCTCCTCCTCCTCCTCCTCCTCCTCCTCATCCTCCTCCTCTTCCTCCTCCTCCTCCGCGCCCCTCCTCCCCACTCCTCATCTACATGGCCTTCCTCCTCCGATTCCGCCCTCCTCCTGCTCGTGTCCTTGCTTCCCCCCTCCCTTCTATTCCTTCACGTCCTCATGATCTTAACCCTCCGATGCCTGCGCAGAGCTTCAACATGCGCCTTATGTGCTTCAGTCTATAGTGTAGGCCAATAGTTACCACAGGGTGAGAAGCATCCTCATCCTCGGCCTTTCCTTCCCCCTCCTCCTCCTCCTCCTCCTCCTCCTCCTCCTCCTCCTCCTCCTCCTCCTCCTACCTCCTTCCTCCTCCTCCACCTCCTCCTCTCCTGCTCCTCCCCCTCCTCATCCTCCTCATCCTCCTCCTCCTCCTCCTCCTCCTCCTCCCCACCTCCTTCAACGCCTCCCGTTCCTCTCCCTCTTGTCCCCCTCCCCCTCCATCTCCTCCTTCTCCTCCTCGACCATATATAGATTCCCCCTCCTCCTCCATATTCTTCTCCTTCCCCTTCACATCCGCCATATCATCTGTAGTATTACAATGTTGCTTATCCTGTGTGTCTCCGTATCGTCCTCCGTATCGTCCCCAACTTATCCTCTTGCTAGCTCCTATCGGTTGGTCCTACCGCCTGTCTCTGATGGCGGTTCGTCCACGCAGAACCGAAACAACACATCCGCCTCCCACACTCCTCGTCCTGCTCATCCAAGATGAGCAAAGCGGGGATGAGGAGGATGGAGGGCATGAAGACGGGAATGTGGAGGTGTGAGGAAGGGAAAGCAAGGGACAGTAGACGAGTAGAATGAGGGGGCGAGGAGGGGAAGGAAGGGGGAGGAGGATGGGGAGGACTGGACTGGACGCTTTGGGCGGACGAAGCAACACAACACAGCATGGGAGTGCCACGGGATACGGCCCAACCCTTCAATCCCAACCTGGACCCGAGACGGCAAATGAGGGGGGGGGAGGGGACCAGGGAGATGGAGAGGAGAAGGAGAGGCAGGACGAGGGGAGAGGGGGAGGCAGAGGATGGAGGAGGGGGAGGGAGATGAGGGGAGGGAGATGGAGCAGGAGGGGGGGAAGGAGGAGGGGGAGGAGGACAAGGAGAGGACAGGAGGAGGTGAGGAGAAGGCGAAGGGGATGGGGAGGAGGAGGGGGTAATCCGAAAGCCCTTATAACTGCGACGAGGCGACGATCGAAAGCAGTGCCCCGGCACTGCTTTGAACGCGTTCAAAGCAGTGCCCCGGCACTGCTTTGAACGTATGATATGATGATATGATGATGATTATGATTGATGATGATGATGATTTTTCCAGCGTACACTGTCCGCAACTGCGGCAATCAACATCATGCTCCACTTGCCCGCAACTGCGGCCATCACCAACGCTGCGCCTCGAAGCTCCACGGAGGGCGCTCGGCAGGTCGCCCGCTCGAGCCCCACTCGACTTCACGCTGAGGAGGCGAGCCCTCAGGGGCATTGTCCGCAACTGCGGCATGATCAGAGGGCCACCACTGCGCGCCATCAGCGCCCCATTCGCTCGAGCTCCAGTCCCACCAGGACCAGCCCTGCCATCTCGTGGCGGGACTGCGCGCCTCCCATGCGCCGCTGCCGCTGGCGTCCCAGGACCCAGCCGCCACTGCGGCACAAGAAGGGGTCGCATCGTCGCCGTTGGCAGCTTGCGGCGGTGGCGTGTTCCCAGCTCGCTCAGCCCCAGCGTCTCTCCCCGCAACTGCGGTTCCCATCTGGGGTCGGACGCCCTTCCCCGCAACTGCGGTGTCCGCGTAGCTGCCCTTCTTGCCGCCCTTCTTGCCGCCCTTCCTGCCGCCCTTCCTGCGTTCCAACCTCGCGGCGAGTCTTTCAGGTGACCTGCGGCACGTATTGTGCGTGAAAGCCACCAGAGGGAAGTGCGCTCCGTGCCTCGCCCTGCCGAAGGCGCCATGCCATATCTTGTCGTCGAGGTTGCCCTGCTTCACTCTGAAGGGATAGCGCACCCAATCGTCGCGTTCCCTGCGCGCCATCCTTTGCTCGAACTCCGCATCTGCGGTCAAGGATTCGCCAGATGGCGTCAGGAAGGCGCGCATCTTGTTTTCAACGGGCTCAGCCTTGGGCACGTAAGTCTGAAGCATCTTCCCAGGGCCATTCGTGTAGTCGAAGACAGGGAAAGACGGATCATGCTGGGTCGTCAAGAATCCGCCCTCACGGTCGTGCAGAACACTCAGGCCATGGTGAAGCTTGTACTGCCCAGGACAGTTTATGAACAAAATCGCCATGCTGTCTGCCCTGGGCTGGCCGCCTGCTGTCTTCCAGGGGGTCCACGCGGCGACGTCCACAGTCAGGCCGCAATTGCGGCACCAGGACACAAGCTGGAACATGCACATGTTGAAGTCCCCCATGCAGACCTTCACGTCCCATTCCCTGACGTAGGCGACGAACCAGTTGTAGAACTCATGGAGCTTCGTGACGCCCCAGTCTTGGTTGGCCAAGCTGTGGTGGACGTGCACCGCCATGACGTTGAAGGAGCCCCCCAAATGGGGCACGGCCTGGTCCAGGTGGACGCGCACCACCATCGCCCTGGAGTACTTGTTGTGCAGCTTTGGCGCAGGAGCCTCCGCAACTGCGGACTGTTTCTTCTTCTTCTTCGTTTTGGACTTCTCCTGCTTGTGGAAGAGTCTCGCAAAGTCTACGTGTTCAATGTGGCCGCCACTGCGGTCCCTCATGCCAACAAGGAGGGTCCCTGATGGCTCGCCGCCCTTAACGCACAGGTAGTTGTATTGAGTCCGACTCCGAAACCTATCGTCCGCAACTGCGGCTGCACTGTCCCTCGCGTCGTGCTCCCCACTGAGTACCGCGCAGGTCTCGTCGTCGCACTCGCAGAGGGCGATGATCTGGGCAGGGTTCGCGCGGAGCTGCGCCCACTCGTCCGCGCGTTGCGTGGGTCTAGCTGCAGTCCCTCCGAAGTTGGCCACGTAGAAGCCGACCCGTCCCGCTTCGAACTCCGTTTTCTCCTCCCATGCGTCGACAAGAGCTCTTTGTTTTTCCGACAGATTGCTTGTCTCGATGATGGGCACCCGTTTCCAGGGTCTCCGCGACGACAACACTCTCGGCATGTAGGAGTCATGTGCTGCCGCAACTGCGGCTCCCGCACCTCCCCGGGACTCAGCCTCGTCAGCGGAGGCGGCCGAGGACGCGACGGTGCTGTCGCCATCTTGCGTCCGCTGGTCGTCGTCATCATCCGCAACTGCGGCTTCCTCGTCTTTGCCTCCCTCCACCTCCTCAGCGTTGTGGATGAACACCGTTCTGGCGAATCGAAGTCCACGGTCCATACTCCCTGAGGATGCGCTCGGGCGCGCGGGCGGCCACATGCTTGCGTCTTCGCGCGCGCCACCTCGAGCCACGGTGGCTACGGAAATGGATCGTGAATGGGCATGGGGTCGGATGGAGGGAGGAGACAAAGAGGATTCGAGGAGTGGCAGAAGGAGGGCGAGGACTCAAAGGAACCGAAAGAACAACAAATGGACTGGCGGAGAAGCAGAAGGAGGGCGACGATTGCAAGGGACTGTGAAAGGATTATTTTCACAGCAGCAGGAAGACCGCAACTGCGGTTTTGCCTCATCTCCTGCCCGCGCGGGAGCCGCTTGGAAAAACAACTTCCCTCTGGACTTCCTGTGGGTCCGCAACTGCGGCCTGCATCACGCTAGGGCTGGGATTACCAGCGCCATTTGCCCTCCCAGGGTTCTCACTGTTTCCGAATGCACGAACTGCGACAGCGCCGAACGGTTCCCAGACGCCGCGTCGTTCGCGACTTTTTGCAGCCACCCAGCAAACGTGAGCGGCCATTGCTCCTTGTGCTGCTTGCACATCTCCTCGTCCCAATGCGTCTTGAACCATGCCCACTCCCCCCTCTGCTCGTCTGAGAGGACGCCTTTTCCGCGAGCCGGGCGATCCAGAGCTGCCATCCTGTTTTTCTTGATCTTGAACTCCTCGGGATTCCACTGCGCTAGGGCGTGTTTGTTAGCCAAAGCCGTTTCCACCGCAACTGCGGCCTCCTTCTTTGCCCTCAAGGCGGCCTCGGCCTCTCGAATCTGCTTCTTGAGATCGTGCAACGCCTTCGTCCTGTCGTTCGCTTCCAGAGCCAGGCGCCGCTTTTTCGCCACCACTGCGGCTTCGTGGTCTCGCTGGGCAGTCAACGCTCGTAGGACCTCGTTGTCCTCCCGCGCCAGCTCTCTCAACCGCTTCTTTTGTTTGTGTCGTTGCTGTCGGCAATCCTGCGCTAGTTTCTCCATGCCCACTTGGCGCAGCATATCTTCCGCCTCGCGGAGCGTTTCTGCCAAGGACGTCGCCACTGCCACCTGCTCGGCCGCCTCTGCGTCGACCACGCAGTCCATGGATACCGAGGATCCTTGAGGCCCAGGTGCCGCAACTGCGGCATCGCACTGTTCCGCAAGAGCCTCGGCCCACGAGGCCTCCTCTTGCTCTTCGTCCTCCTCGTGCTCCTCGTGCACCTCCTCCTCCTCCTCCTCCCCGCCCTCCTCATCGCCCTCCTCGTGGCATGGCTCCTGGCCTAGCGCTTCGTCGCCGAGCTTCTCCAACACGGAATCTGTGGCGTCGTGTTTCTCGTATTCGTGTATGAGACGCAGCACGTCATTGTAGGACCATTTCAAACGTTTCTGCTCGCATTCTTCCCTCACCTCCGCGACTGCGGTGTCCACTTTTGCTCGCAGCCCCCCTGCTTCCCAGAGTTCCGCCGCCTCTCGGCAAATCTCGAGATCTCCTGACTTGTCGAAGGGCGCTCGAATTCCCACTTTCAGGAAACCTTTCGCGGCGTCCAAGTGCAACTGCACATTCTCCAACACTGACAGCATCAAGTCGGCGCAATCGGAACGCCGCAACTGCGGCACGTGCTTCCCCAACGCCATTTGCTGCACCAGCGCTTTGGTCTCGAGGGCAATGTACCGGCGCTTCACGTGCTGGTTCAAGTCCGTGTCCACGGGCTGCGCAACTGCGGTCGCCCCCCCGCCGTGAATGATCAGCACGTAGCCGCGCTGCCAGGCGAGTCTCCGCACAGCGTCTGCTTTGTGCGGGGAATGGTCGTCGGCCATGAGGATGCGCCACTTTCCCCGCAACTGCGGGTCGTCGGGCCAGGCCCGCAAGTGCCGCTGCAAGAATGATACAACGTCGTCTGCGCGGTAGGACCCCTTCTCGGACGTCGCCGTGCTCACCCAAGACGGATAGCCGCGACTGCGGGCATGTGCGGCCAAGCCCTCAGCGATGACAGATCCCCCCTTGAACATTAGCTCCGCCGGCGGTGGTCCGCAACTGCGGATGTCCTCCGCGTCGCTCGACACCGTCAGGTTCGCTGTCCACCGAGCCCTGCTGTCGTCATGCGCCTCGACAAGCGGGACAATGCCACCCTTCACAGCCAAGGTCGGCTTCGAGGCCGACGACGACTCGTTGTGGTGAAAGGGCGACTGGTCCCAGTTCAGGATGTGCGGGTCGTACCCCAGAAGCTCCTCTGCAGCTGCGCGGACCCTGGCCACGTTCAAGATCATAGTCTCAAAACGAGATTGGAGCAACCATTTTGGCACCTTGTACTTGCGGTTCGGCTTCTTCATGCTCAGGCCGTAGGAGCGCCGCCACTTCACCCACCACCGAGGCCGCAACTGCGGCACCATCGGTTTGCCTCCCCGCTTCATTGTCTCCACGCAGTAGTCCGCGACGAGTTGCTTCGCCTTCGTAACCAGCAGGGATTGGGAGAACCTGGCCAACATCTTGGGCCTCTCCTCCGCAACTGCGGTTCGCTTGGCCACCGCCTTCCAGTCCACGGAGTACCTCATGTGGGACCACCACTCGTACAGAGCGGCTTCCAGCCATGGAGCCTTGTTCGGGCGCCCTTGGTTGCCCCGCGCGCGGCGTCGGCCATGCACGCCCGCCGTGCCATGTCCACCTTGTGTGCGCCAGTTTTGAAACCACTTGGAGACGGCCTGGCGCTGCTGGACGACCCCCATGCCCTTCGGCCACGTGAACCGCCCGCAAAAAGACGCGATTGAATTCCGTGGCAGAACGCCCTCGCCCATCCAACCACAACTGCGCGCGTGCGCCTCCAGTTCTTTGCAAACCAGTTCGCGGTCTCTGAGCATGTGCGGGCACACGCGCCGCTTCTGTTCCGCAACTTCGGGTTTTGGGCGTGCGCTGGCCAGTGCGTGCGCCCTGATCTGCTCCTCCTGCAACGCCTCGGGCATAGCCTCAGCCATGGCAAGCAATATACCCATGTCCTGCACGCCCGTCTGCCACTCTAACGCCGCCATGAGAGCGGGGCGTGGCGCGCTCGCCTCTCTCGGCGCCTCTGCTGGTTCGCCCTCGCCCTCGGAGTCGTGCAGGACCATGGGTCCAGCAGGGCCGCTGGCCCCGCAACTGCGGTACGCCCGCACCTCCTCCAAGGTTAGTTCCTGCGTGACAACGAGCATGTCGTGCAACCACGGTTCGTCCCAGCGGCGCACCCCGAAATCGTACAGTTCCTCCCGAAGCCATTTGCGCGTCTCGGCATTTTGCGGTTTCTGCAACATCATCGCCATAAGGTCAATGCCGCAGTTTCCATCGCAAACAGTCCCTAGGACCCATTGTCCCAGAGGACCGTAGAACCTGTTCAACGCGTCCGCCCCCTCAGAGCACACGCCACCCACCGCAACTGCGGCCACCCAGTGGCGCACCTCATGGAGAGGGTTCTCGGGAGTCACGGGCCTGAGTTCCACCGTTGTCCATTCCCCGAACAGATCCTCAGCAGCGGCGAGTACGCACGCCACGCCGTCGACGGCGCATGGCTCAGTGCACTTCTCCTTTGCCCAAGGCATGTAGAAGTCAAGGAGGTCCTTGCGGTTCTCGCCTTCCCACACGTAAGGTCGACGCCCGAACCGCAAGGCAAACAGCATGAAAGCTGAATACCCTATGTAGGAATTCTCGGACAGAATCTGCCTCAGGAGAGCCATCACGACGTCAGGCACCGTCGCCGCCACTGCGGCCTGGATCTTTGGCGCGTCTTCCACAGGTACACCTTTCTCTGGCGCCAGGGGTGGCGCCGCGACTCGTGGCCGCAAGGCGTCGCCAACAGGCGCCGCAACTCGTGCTGCAGCCTTTGGGTCTGGGCACGGGAAGAATGCGACCTGCGTCTTCGACCAGTTCTCTGGCAGCGGCCGCGCTGGTGGCAAGCGTGCTGGAAGTGGTGTGTCTTTGTCCGCTTCCACTCCCTCAGGAGCTTCAACCGCAATTGCGGTCTCCTGCGCAGCAGGCGGGTCTGGTGTTGCGTGCACTTGAGCTGGAGGAGCTGGAGGGACTGCTGCTGCGGGTGCTTCGGGCACAGGGGCTGCTGGAGGTTTGGGTTCTGCGGGTGCTTCTGGTGCTGGAGCTGCGTGTCCTTCTTGCGCAGGAGCTGCGAGTTCTGCTGGTGTTGCTGGTGCTATGTGTGCAGGGGCCGAGGGAGCCGCAACTGCGGTGCCGCCTGGAGCCGCAACTGCGGGGGGTGGCGTCGCGCCCGGTCGCCAAGCAGACGGCCGCAAATGAAAGCGAGGCGGCTCAACAAGGCCGTACTGCGACGCGGGCCACTTCGCTAGGCACGGAAAATCCGCACATGCGTGCACCTTTATCTTCTTGGGGCACGGAACGCCGCTACTGCGGCCCAAGATGTTGGCGAGCCCAGTGGTGCCATACTTCGTTTTCCTCGGTGCGCAGCCGCTGTCGTAATGGAGCCACTCCACCTCGAAATGCGTTCCGTCCTCCTCGCCATACCATGTCCGCCCCACGGGAACATCCATGAGCGGTCGCGTGGCGAACGACTCGGGCCGGGCACTCGGCTGCGGGCTACAGAACTAGGAAGAGGGAGGGGAGGAGGGAGGAGCAACTGAAGACGATGCGGAGGGGCGAAGAAGGAGTACTTTTCAACAACGCCCGCGCGGAAGCCCCAATCATCGCGCGCACAGGGTTTCGATGCTTCACTCCATGCTTCTCTAAGAAAAACGCTCGCCCACACAAGTTGGCGCACTTAGGCGTGCACCCGTGGAACACCCTAAACCTTCCGCCTGCCTCCTCACACCGCCTCGCCCTCCGCGTGTTCACGCGCACCCAGCCACCCCGCAACTGCGGGCACTCAGTAGCCCCACCGCAACTGCGGCCCATACGGCTTCGGGCCTCAGTCGAACAGACTGGGGATTTGGAGCTCGAGGTAATCCAGAGCCGCTTGCTTGCGCTGGTGCTGCGTCATGCCCTCCCACTCGTAGTCGTAGCCCTTCACCGACTGCGCCGACTGCCACTTCTTCTTTGTAAGTTTCTTCACATCCATCTCGATCCTTTTGCCCTTGTTGGCACACTCTCGCGTGATGGTCGCGACCCAAGCGCCCTTGAAGTCCCAAACGACGGTGAAGCCAGAGCCGCTCCCCTGCGCCACGGGGGGGTCGACCTCCTTTTGCTTCGCCAGCGGGGTGGCAGGGTCAACCGCCGTTGCCCAGTCCCTGTCCGCCACTGCGGCCTCGTCCTTGTCGCCGTCGCCGATGTCGGGGACACCGCCGAGGCTCACGTCGTCCACGATCATGTCGATCAGCCACCCAAGGTCTGCAGCGTCCAGCCACAACGTCCTCCGCTTGAAGCTGGCCACCCGCACGTTTCGAACGGCCGTGTCGTGCGGAAACTTCATGGGGCTCTTTGCGGGCATCTGTACAGAGTGCACAGTGGCTATGGCCGACTCCACGGCCTCGCCCCTGGGCAGGCCAGTAGTCGCCGCACGCGTTCCAGTCTTCTGCTTCTTGGCGCTGGTCGGGGTCGCTGCCTGCTTCTTCGTGGCGTCCGTGGAGCTGACCAGGGCCGACATGGGGTCATCTGCTTCGTCCCCCGCGTCGCCGTCGCTCTCATCGTCCGCAACTGCGGCGCCGCCCTGCTTCGCGACTTCTTTCTTCAGCGCGTCCCAGGCCTTGGAGGCCTTCAAGGCCCCTGCGGTCGGTTTACCTTTGGCGCACACCTTGAGCAGCCAAGCCTTTTGCATGTTCACGTGCACGAAAGTTATCTCTCCGAGGGGCCATGCGTGGAGCACCTTGACATCCTTTTCGGGGATGGGGGTGGTCTGCGCAAGCCAACCTCCACGGATGCACAAGACCTTCTCAACGCACACAGGGCTCCATTCGCTCGAAGTCGGCATGTGTGCTACTGCGCTGGACACAGCCGCAACTGCGGGCAAGGCGGAGGTGCGGGCAGTGGGGCCGCGCGCGGTTGAGCCAGATGGCGAGCCGAACGCCTCCCTGGAGGGCCTCCCTCGGTCCCTGCGATCCTCGCGCCTCCCTGGAGGGCCTCCGCCCTCAGCCCAGGGCCCTCCAGGCCCTCCAGGGCCTCCAGGGAGGCCCTCCAGGGCCTCCCGGGAGGCCCTCCAGGGCCTCCAGGGCCCTCCAGGCCCTCCAGGGCGGAGGCCCTCCAGGGCCTCCAGGGAGGGAGGGAGGGAGTGAGGAAATGAGTAGTTTCGGCTTCCAACTTGGGAGGAAGGGGAGAAAGGAGGAGGAGAGAGGGAGGAAGTGGAGGAAGGGCGAGGGAGGAGAGGGAGAAGGGAGGGAGGAGGTCCGTTTCGAACCTCCGTGCTCAGCCTCAGGCTCAGCCTGCCTCAGCCTCAGCCTCAGCCTCAGCCTGCTTCAGCCAAAGCCTCAGTCTGCCTTCAGCCTTGGCCTCAGCCTCAGCCTGCCTCAGCCTCAGCCTGCATGAGCCTCAGCCTCAGCCTCAGCCTGCCTCAGCATCAGCCTGCCTCAGCCTCAGCCTGCCTCTGCCTCAGCCTCAGCCTGCTTCAGCCAAAGCCTCAGTCTGCCTTCAGCCTTGGCCTCAGCCTCAGCCTGCCTCAGCCTCAGCCTGCATGAGCCTCAGCCTCAGCCTCAGCCTGCCTCAGCATCAGCCTGCCTCAGCCTCAGGCTCAGCCTCAGCCTCAGCCTCAGCCTCATGAGGATGCTTGTGAAGAAACACCAGACGCGTCAACGATGTTGCAATACACCCTACCCCCAAGTTCCCTCTCCATAGCTTCTGGCAAGACTGTATGTTTTCATTGCGGGGTAGGCCCAACTGGAAGACAACCGTCTGAGAATACTAGGGCGTGCCAATGCACCGCTCCAAAGACTTCATCGCCGCGGATCAACGTCACTGCTGCGCCCAGACAATCCTAAAACTAGCAAACAAACATTCCTGGGACTGCACTTCCGCGAATCAATGTGACTGTTGCGCCCTGGTAATCAATCGCTCCAGAACGCCGTTCCTGAGACTTTGACCATACGACTCCATGATGCCGCAGTGAACTATTGGAGCGAAGGTGCACGGCGCTCCGGCGAGAGCCGCATCTTGCAAAGGCGCCGCCCTGCATCCTTGAAGCCGTTGCAAACTTTCAGAACGAACCAGCGCGGCGCGGAGGCGAGGGCCACATTTCGAAAACAGCCCGCCCTCCGTCCGCAAAACGGCTGCAAACTTTCGAAGCGAGTCTGCGCGGCGCTGGGGCGAGAACGCGTCCTTGCTGCTGCTGCGAACTTTCAAAACGACTGCGCGCGGCGCCAAGGCGACAACCACATGTTGGAAGCCAAAAGCCCTCGATCTGTGAAACTGCGCAAGCGTTTGCGAAATCATGTGCGCGGCGCTGAGGCCAGAGCCACAATTTTTCGAAGGGCCCGCCTTCCATCCGAAAAGCTTTCGCAAGGTTCATACTCCGGGAGCATCGATGACGAGGAAGTTTCATGCGAAAGGCCCAGCCCGCCCAACGGACACGCCTGGGGGTGCAACAGAGAGGTCGTCTATAAGGAGAAGGAATGCAGGTAGGAGGGAGGAGGGAGGGGAGAGGAGGGAGGAGAGAGGAGGGAGGAGGAGGAGGAGGAGGAGGATGGAGGAGAAGAAGGAGGAGGAGGAGGAGGAGGAGAAGGAGGAGGAGGAGGAAGGGAAGGACGAGAAGGAGGAGGGAAAGCAAGAGAATGAGCCGAGAGGAGGAGGGAAGGAGGAGGAGGAGGAGGAGGAGGGGAGGAGAAGCGACAATGGAGGGACGGGGAGGAGGAGGAGTGAGGAGGGGGAGGAGGAGGAGGAGGAGGAGGAGGAGGAGGGAGGATGCGGGAGGAAGAGGAGAACAGAAGATGAGAGGACGGTGGAGTTAGCGGGGAGGAGTGAGGACTGTCCGGGGGGAGGAGACGGGAGGGGAGGAGAGGGAGGGAGCAACGACTGCGGCCGGGGCGGGCGCGCAGCGCCGCGGGCGCCCGTCAGGGAGGGACGGGGCGTGGGATGAGGTTTCTTCGAGCTGTTCAATGAGCGTTGGGGGGGGATCGCGCAACCACTATCGAGACTGATTGGGGGAAAACGCACGCAAAAGGACATGACACCCTCCCGAGGGCCACATGGCCATAAGCACACGCAGCGCAGGACACAAGTACAACCTTGATCTGGCAGGGTCCGCCTACACATCAAACTCGGCTCGCAGGGCTGTCGCATTGGCGCCGCGAGCACTCGTCTTAAACGATTCGAGAATTACACGGATGGGGCCAACACCTTTTTAACATGGTGCTCTCGCCTTGGCGCCGCAGGCGCCCGCTGCTCTAAAACAACACATCGGCTGCTCGGATGGAGGACGGCACCCTTGCAAATTATCCCGGCAAAGCAACCTAACAGCGATGTGTAGGAGCATATCTGGAAGCATTCCCCTTAAGATTCGGATGATAATCCAGTTGTAGAATTCTGCTGTTCTCGCAGTCGTAGTCGCATTCGCGATGACAGCCGCG
>CAUYUJ010015373.1:102500-127500 GCA_963575745.1 Prorocentrum cordatum | reverse complement strand
CGCTCGGGCAGAGCTCGGAGCCGCAATGCACGCGGGGGAGAGAGGGAGGCGAACGACCCGCCGATGCTGGACTCTGGACGTCGAGAAGCCACCACCAGTGAAAGCACGTGGGTGTCCGGCGCGTTCCGACTTGGCCCCGATGTGGACCGGAGCTGGAATGCGTCTGGGATCGGACTTGGATCCGCCTCGGCCCTCCACAAGGGGGGCGATGAGAACGAGACGAGCAGGGCGAGGGGCGGAGTGAGGGCGAGGGGGAGCAGGAGGAAGGGCCAAATGCGGTCCCAAATGCAGAGCAAGCCGATCAGTGCCGCCGCTCAGGGCTCCCACGGGCAGGCACACACGGGCACCCTGACAGGAGGCGGCCTCTGGAAAGCGCAGCACACGGCAGGACCTGAGCAGGGCAGGGCCTCTCAGCAACCGCCCCAACACCGCGCTTGCTGAGCGCCGGCCACCTCGTGCGGGTTGTGGTGTTTTTTGTCGTGCTGCCCCATCGCTCCGGGGGGGCGCGGGAATGCCGCCCCCGCAGCCTCTGCGCCGAGGGTCTCCCCTCGTCGGGAGACCCGACCCCCCCTGGCGGTCAGGGCTGGATTGAGCAGGGACCGACCGTCCCGGCATTCCTATGGTCATACCACGAGCTCTTCTCAGAACCCAAAAATGCTCTAAGAACAAACATCAGGTTCTTAGAACATAAACCCGACGTGACAAAAACAAGACAGGCTCCGCCAGGAGTGTTCTCAGAACATTCCCTGGGAACCACAGAAGGTTCTTAGAACATTGTTTGATGGGGCTTTTTGGCGAGCCGCGGCGCTTCGCCACTGCTTGACCCCTGGCGGTCAGGGCTGCAGGGGCAGCGTTCGGGGGGCAGCCGGCTCGGGGCGGGGAGAAGCCTCGGGGCGGCGAGGAGGCGGGGCACCGCCGACGGATGGGCGACGAGCCCCCGAGGGCGAGAGCGGCGCGCTCGTGGGCGCGGTGGGGCTCTCTCGGGCCCAGATCTGCGATCAGGGGGCGGTGGGGGGGACGCCCAGTGAGGAGGAGAGAGCACCCAGTGAGGGTAGGAGGGGGGGCTATATATATATATATATATATATATACATACTAGAACCACGCGCGCGCTTCGCGCGCGCTTAGGTTCTAGCGCAGTCCTAGCCAACCTCATAAGATCGGATGAGGATGGACATCATCTGGCAAGGGTCACCATATGGGAGCGTACTTCCTGGTGGGGAGACGCTGAATAAGCGCTCCAGGAAGTTGCGCAAGGCGTCCAGAAGAAGGACACAGGGCAGGCTCAGGCGGATGCCCGAGAACCCCTGAGAGCCTGGCAAGACCATGCTGGGAGTATTGTTGGATGCCTTTGGGGGACGTTCTTGAAGGCTCTTGGGGCTTTGGGGGGGTGGGGCATCTCGGGTTTTGGTTTGGGCTCTCCTGGTGGCATCTTAGCACTTTTTGGGGGCGCTTCAGGGGCCTCCCCTGGGCTCTTGGCATCTGTGCTCGAAATGTCGGTTTGGATCCCCGCCATTGTCCCCGTCTTGGGGCCGTCTTGAGGGCCTCTTGGCCGTCGTGACGGCATCTGGGGCCGTCTTGGCGCTCTCTTTCGTCGTATTCGGGCCGTCGCGGAGATCTCATGGGCTGTCTTGGTGCTGTCTTGGGGACCTCTTGGGCCGTGTTGCAGCGTTGGGAAGCCGAAACAGCATGAGGGGGGCGGAGAGAGGAAGGCGTGAAGGAGAGACGATGGGGAGGGAAGAGAGAAAATGGCGCAACGGGAAGGAAGCAAGCGGAGACTGACAACGAGGGATGGGGAAACCGGAAACACGCTCTGGGGCACGCACGCCAAAGCCTGGGACAAGAGGAAGCAAGGGGGGGGGCTGGGAGAGCGAGGAGGACGTGGAACGAGATACGCAAGAGAACCAGGAACAAGGGAGAGATCGGGGAGAACGAACAGCGAGGGGTGGGGGACACAGACACGCAGGAGGGAGGGGGAGAGACGAAGGCGTGAAGGAGAGACGAGGAAGATGGAGGGGGGACAATGACGCAGCGGGGAGGAGAGGAACAGGAAAAAAAGAGGTGGATGTGGAACGGGAGGCGCAAGAGAACCAACAACAAGAAAAAACGATCAGGGACAACGGGCAGCGAAGAATGGGGAACACGGAACCGCTCTCGGGGGCACACCAAAGCCTGGGACTGGAGGAAACAGAGGGGGAGGGCCTTGAAACAAACATTTGGGGAAATCCTTTTCTTTGCAAGCTGGGCCTCCCACCACTGAGTGGGGCAGGATGCTGGGTGAGGGCGGCGGAGGGAGGAAGGAATGAAGGAGAGATGAGGATGAGGGAGCGGGAAGACGGAAACGCATGAGTGAGGGGGAAGGAAAAAGGCGTGAAGGAGAGACGAGGTGGAGGGAGGAGGGAACACGACTCAGCGGGGAGGAGGGAGGCGGAGAGAAAGGAGAAACATGTGGAAAGTGAGGCGCACGAAACCCAAGAGCAGGAGAGAGAGAGAGAGAAAGAGATAGAGAGAGAGAGACAGAGAGAGCAAATCTAACAGACAACGAGGGATGAGGGAAACAGAAAAGGCACTCGGGGGCACGCAGAAACCTGGGACAGGAGGGAACGGATGAGGGGGGTCGACCATGAAAACAAGAACGTGGGGGAAATACTTTTTTCCAAGGTGGCTCTGGAGGCCCCGAGGAGAACCCAAGATCGCCCCAAGAGACCTCCACGAGTCCCCCAAGAGCTACGGGTAAGCGCTCGAGAGGTCAAAATCATTGAACAACCAGGCGTGAAGGAGAAACGAAGAGGATGGAAGAGGGCAACGGACGCAGCGGGGAGAAGGGAGTGGGAGATGAATGAGGACGAAGAACGGGAGACGCAGGAGAACCAGGAGAAAGGGAGAGATCCGGGAGAACAAAAGCGAAGGGTGTGGAAGACGGAAACGCATGAGGGAGGCTGAGAGAGGTAGGAAGGAAAATGACACAGGGGGGAGGAGAGAAGAGGCGAGATAGGAGGTGGATGTGAAACGGGAGGCGCAGGAAAACCAAGAGCAAGAAATAATGATCAAGGAGAAAAGGCGGCGAGTGCTGGGGGGAAGCGGAAACGCACTCGGGGGCACGCAAAATTCTGGGACAGGAGGAAACAAAGGGGGGAGACGTTGAAAAAAAGGGTTTGAGGATTTCCCCTTTTGTTGTCAAGCTGGGTCTCCTACCACATGGTGGTGCAGGATGCTGGGCGAGGGAGGCGGAGGGAGGAAGAAGTGACGGAGAGATGGGGATGAGGGATGGAGGGGCCGAAACAGCATGAGGGAGGCGGATAGAAGAAGGCGTGAAGGAGAGACGAGGTGGAGGAATGAGGGAAAGGGACGCAGCGGGGAGGAGGGAGGCGGGGAGAAAAGAGAAGGATGTGGAACGTGAGCCGCAAGCCACCCAATAACAAGAGAGATATCCAGAAGAACGGACAACGAGGGATGAGGGAAACAGAAAGGCACTCGGGGGCACGCCAAAGCCTGGGACTGGAGGTTGGGGCTTCCTGGGGGCCTATTCGGGGCCTCTTGGAGCCTCTTTTTTCGTGGTTCTCTGGGGATTTGTCGGCGGTCATCTTTGGTCAGCTAGGGCTCGCCCAAAGCGACAGAGGCCGAGGTCGAGGACGGCGAGGGGCGGACAAAAGCGGCGAGGCGCGCGGGCGCACGGGAGTTTGTCCGTTGTCGACCTCAGGGGGCTATCAACGGGCCCCGGGACCGTCAGGCAACGACTCACGCTGAAAAACTGGCCGTAGGGAAGGTGGCCAGACCTCTGGGGGTCCACGCATCAGAAAGACTGGAGCGCCAGATGTCTGGGTATTGCAGTGGCCAGACTCTGAGCGACGTAGCTCGCAGCGTTCCTCGGCTCCTCAGTGTCCTCAGCGTGCGACAGAGCGGTGGGTCTCGTGAAACCCTACCACAGCCGACGTCCACGCAAGAACTCTCCCAAGGGACGGTCCGCGACCTTCAGCCCAGGACCAAAAACCCAGGGCTCCACGGCGGTACCACGTGAAACACAGAAACCAGAGGCGGAGCACGATTAAAACACCCAATGGGGGGTCAGGCTCCAAAACGGGGCCCAACTTAGGCCCTGACCCCCCCCCTCCGCCCCACCTCCAAGGCTACGGCCGGGAACGTCTCTGTCGCATGTCGCGAGGGCGGCCCTGGCGACACGCTACGGCCCACGCGAGTGGATAGCGTGTCGCTGCGATCCTCGGGACGCCGACGCGCGGGAACTGGGACGTGGATAGCACAGACATGCGACGTCCTGATTTTGTCAATACGCGGCCCCCGAAGTCCCGACCCTTTCCCCGGGGACGGCTCTTCATCCTGAGACGTTCCTTGACGGAAGAAGAGGAAGAGGAGGAGGAGGAGGAGGAGGAGGAAGAAGAGGAAAGGAGGAGGAGGAGGAGGAGGAGGAGGAGGAGGAGGAAGAGGAGGAGGAGGAGGAGGAGGAGGTGGGAGAGCAGGAGCAGGAGGAGGAGGATGAGAAGGAGGAGGAGGAGGAGGAGGAAGATGAGGAGCAGGAGGGGGAGGAGCAGGAGCAGGAGGAGGAGGAGGAGGAGGAGGAGGAAAAGGAAGGGGAGGAAGAGGGGGATCGGCCCGCCAAAGGAGCGCGGTTGAGGCGGCACGACACGCCGCGACCCGAGGACCGACAAAATCATGTGGCTGGGGAGGCCCGCCTGTCTCTGCGGGCTTGGATGGGCCTGATGGTAGCTTCTGGGTAGCCGTTTTGGGACCGTGGTGGGGCCTCCTCGAGTTTGTTTTCTGGCCTCTCGAAGCCTTGTTTGGGCCTCCTGGGTGACTTTCGGGGGCCTCCTGGGGCCTCTTGGGGGCTCCTTGGGGCCTCCTGGGCACTATTCAAGCGGGAGGGTCAAATCCCACCAGCCCTTTGGGCGTGAGTGGTTTAGAGAGCCCGCTCTGTTCTCAACCCCCCTTCTTCCCCTTCGGGGAGGGGTTTACCCCTCCCCCTACCCCCTCCCCCTTGGCCTGGAGAGGTCCCTCCGCGGGTCGCAGGAGGGGTCTTGTTCGACTCCTCGGAGGGCTAAAAAACGACACCCCTCACGAGGATTCTGGCCCCGACGGGGGGAGGGAGAAAAGTGCTCCCCCCATCTGTGATCGATCGCCCGACAGATGGCCCCAATATTCCTCCCAGACCCCTCCAAGAGGCCTCCAAGAGGCCTCCAAGGGCCCCCAAGAGGCCTCCAAGAGGCCCCCAAGATGCCCCCAAGAGGCGCCCAAGAGGCCCCAAGAGGCTCCCCCGAGGCACCCACCACGCTCCTGGAAGCCCCTGGAGCCGCCAAGAGGCCCCCAAGACGCCCCAAACGGCCTCCAAGAGGCTCCCAAGAGGCCCGAAGAGGCTCCCCCAAGGCACCCAAGACGCTCCTAGAAGCCCCTGGGGCCGCCAAGAGGCCCCGAAGACGCCCCAAAAGGCCTCCAAGAGGCTCCCAAAACGACTCACACCACGACGAGGGCCCCGAACGACTCACACCACGAGGAGCCCGAACGAGTCACACCAGGAGGAGGGGCCCGAACGACTCACACGACGACGAGGGGCCCGAACAACTCACACCACGAGAAGCCCGAACGACTCACACCAGGACGAAGAGCCCGAACGACTCACATCACGAAGAGCCCGAACGATTCACACCAGGAAGAAGGGCCCGAACGACTCACACCAGGACAAGAAACCCCAAACGACTCAAACCACGAGGAGCGCTTTCTCTCCCTCCTCCTCCGCCTCGTCCTTCTCCCGCTCCCACCACAAGGAGGATGTACAAGGAGGCGGGAGGAAGGAGGAACAGGGGAGATATGCGGGGGCAGGCGGAAACACGCCTGAAAAACACGACTGTCGGCATGCTTCGCAAGAGTTGCTGTTGTGAGATGGGCTGGTGGGGATACGCGAAGCGTAAAGAATTTCGCAGTCGTGGTCCCCCTCTTGGGCGCATCTTGGGGCCGTCTTGGGGCTCTCTTGGGCTGTTTTGGGCGCCTCTGGGGCCGTCTTGGGGCCCTCTTGGGCTGTCTTGGGGCGCTCTTGGGGGCTTATTGAGCCGTCTTGGAACGTCGGACAGCCGAGCAGGCGGAAAGGCCAAAATCGTTCCAAAACCGTTTTGTAAAATTGACGATTTCGGCCTTTTGAAGCGCTCTGGAGAGTCGTCTTGAAGCGTCGTGGAGTGCCTTGGGGCGCCTCTCGGGCCGTCTTGGGCCTATCTTGGGCGTCCTGGAGCGGTCTTTCGGCGACTCGGGGCCCGCGGGCCGTCTAGGGAGCCTCTGGAGGCCTCCTGGACTATTCTGGACCTCCCCGGCCGCCCCGTCCTCCCGTGGGGGGTCGAGGCACCTGTTTGTGGGCCCCGGGCCTGCCCCCCAGGGATATATATATATATATATATATATATATATATATACACACATGTACACATATACACATATATCCCTGGGCTCTCTTGGGGTCCGCTGGGCTCGCTTAGGCAATATTGAGGCCATGTCGGGGCCCCGTCTTGGGACGCCTTTGGGGGCGTCTTGGGCCGTCTTGGGCCAGGCTTAAGGGTTTCTTGGGCCGTCCTGGGGCTCTCTTGGGGGCCTCTTGGGCCGTCTTGGAGCGTCGGAAAGCAAAAAAGCAAGAACGCGAAAAACATCGAAAGAACCAATGACAAGTCAGCGTTTGTGGCCTCTTGGGGTTCTCTTGGGAGGCCTCTTGGGGGCCGCTTGGGGCGTGTTGGTGGCCTGTGGGCTCGTCTGGAGGCCATGCTGGCGCGTGTTGGAGGCTCGCTGGCCTTTTAGGCAGTCGTCAGGCCATGTCGGGGCCCTCCTGGGGCTGTCTTGAGCGGCTCCTGGGTTGTCTTGGGGCTCACTTGGGCCATCTTGGGACGCCTTTGGGGGCCTCTTGGGCTGTCTTGGGGCGGGCTCGGGGGCCTCTTGGGCCGTCCTGGGGCTGTCTTGGGTGCCTCTTGGGCCGTCTGGGAGCGTCGCAAAACAGAAAAAGCGAGAAGGCAAAACACATCGAGAAAACAATGAAACATCAACGTTTGTGGCCTCTTGGGGCTCCTTGGGAGGCCTCTTGCAGGCCGCTTGGGGGGTGTTGCTGGCTTCTGGCCTCGTCTGGACTGGAGGCCATGCTGGCGCGTGTTGGAGGTCCGCTGGGCTCGCTTAGGCAGTCTTCAGGCCATGGCGGGGCCCTCCTGGAGCTGTCTTGGGCGGCTCCTGGGCCGTCCTGGGGGCCTTTTGGGCCGTCTCGGGACGCCTTTGGGGGCTTCTTGGGCCGTCTTGGGGCCGGCTTAGGGGCCTCTTGGGCCGTCCTGGGGCTCTCTTGGGGGCCTCTTGGGCCGTCTTGGAGCGTCGGAAAGCAGGAAAAGCGAGAAGACAAAAAACATTGAAAAAACCAATGAAAAAAAACAACTTGTTTGCCTCTTGGGGCTCTCTTGGGAGGCGTCTTGGAGGCCGCTTGGGGCGTGTTGGTGGCCGCTGGGCTCGTCTGGAAGCCATGCTGGCGCGTGTTGGAGCGCTCGCGGGCTGTCTTGGCTGGGCTGGAGCCCGCCCTGGCGGTCTCTGGAGCCGAACGGGAACCCTTCCGAGCGGCCCCGGGGGCCCTGCACCCCCATGCGCCCCCGAGGTCCTTGGGCTCGGCCAGGGGACCTCGTCCCCCGGGATATATATATATATATATATATATATATATAAGAGGGGGAGGAGGGAGAGGAGGCAAGAGGAGGCGAAAGATGGGGAGAAGGGGGGGGAGGACACCGCGCGAACGGAAAGGAAGACGAAAGGAAAAGAAGAGGGGGGATGTGCGGAAGGGAGTAAGATGACGAGGAGGGGAGGAGGTGAAGAATGGGGAGAGAGAAGAGGGGGCGGACGGAGGCGGAGGAGGACGAAGCCCAAGAGGAGGATATGCAATCATTGGACGCCTGCGAGTATGCAGTGCGGGCAGAAGCTCGCATCGACGGCGGTACGGAGAGCACCTGGCACGGAGGCCCCACCGCCACATCCACCCCCCTCCAGGAGGAAACCTACTTGGGTGAACGGCTGAAGCTACGCCCAGAGCATGTGTGAGTGCACGCCCGCCAGAAGGAAGCCACGCATGCCTGAACGGCGCGATATGGTGCAGTGGCAACTGGTGTCTGACTACCCACCGGACCACACCAACCCCAACCGAAGACCAGAATTTCGGGTGGGAGGTGTATGGGTTACATATGTGTTTGTTCGACGTTCCCAGACCCCCCCCCACTGGAAATGGAGGGCAAATTGAGGCCGTCGGGTTGGGTTGGGGTGGTTTGGTGGGTGGTGAGTCTTTCGCGGGCGCGCGTACATACAAACTACCCGCATGGATCACGACTGATCTCCAGGCCGTGCTGTCTGCTGGCGGCTAACAGGGTCACGGAGTCTGCAAAATTGGCACGGTCGCTGCTTGAACATGCCGCCATGGGCTTGACATGTGCCTCGCTGCGTCATGATTGCCGCTTCTTGGCACACCACCTCGTGCCTGCTCCGCCTGACCTCTACTGCGTGTCCTGCTCCCTTCTCCTCCTCCTCCTCCAGATCCAAGTCCTTCCTGCCTGCGTCCCTTCCGCCCTTCCTCCATATGCTCCTCCTCCTCCAGATCCAAGTCCTTCCTGCCTGCGTCCCTTCCGCCCTTCCTCCATATGCTATGTCCTCTTTGTGTGTGCACCTATGCCAGCACTCGGTCCCAGCCGACGCAGAATTTCGAGACCTCCCAACGTGGCCAAGCCCATGGCCTGTCCGATCCAAGTTAGACTGGAGAGAAATCAACAATTCCTTCCTCGAGAAAAGAACTGGCGACTCCGTCCTCGATTCGTCTTGCTCGGCCTGCGCCCCGACGATGGCTATAGGCGAGCAGCCGGCTCACGAGACAGAGGCGAAGCGCGGGACCGACGAGCCGCTGAGAGAACAGCGACAAGCAGGAGGCGAGCTGACAAGGGCTCCCCTCGTCTTGGAAGGGGCCGAGGGGCACACAGAAAACAAAAAAAAGCAGATCACCCATGTCTTGTAATACTTTCTGGATGTTCGTCTTGCCCCCCGAACCCCCCAGAGTTCCAACTCTCTTCTTGGGGATCGACGGTTCTTTGTGTCTGCGTGTTTTTCCTCCTCCAGGGTCCTGCTCGACGATGCGCCAAGGGGGGGGCCGAAAGGGGAGCAACCCTTCTCAGGGGCGGCGGACCCTCTCACAGGCACGTCGGCCTTCTCCGAAGTCGCGGCCGGCTCCCCATTGCTTTCCCCCCTTGGCTCGCCGCCGACCGTGTTGGAGGCCCGAAATGGGTACGGAAAACATGGGCTCAATACCCAACAACAAATGTTGTCCACAACCGACAGCGGCCGCTGTTGGGCAGGCAGCTTTTTTGTCTTCAAAGAACAACGTCCGCGGCGGCGCGAACAACGAGTCCTGTTCAGAATGAACAGGAACTGCTGTTGGGCATCACACCCATTCTCTCTGTACCCATTTCGATCGTCCCGAACCTTGGGTGGGGGTGGGTAGAGGCAAAAAGGTGCCGTGCATCCCGACCAGAATGTCGAGGAGTGTCCAGCCGTGGCGACGAGGGCTCTCCAGGACGAGCAACGGCATCGGCATCTCTCCCCCCTCTGAGACCTGCTGCTGCCCCTCCTCTCCCCTCCGCAAACCTCCACCTTCCCCGGGATGGTGTGCGGAAGACCTGCCTCTGTCCGCGGCCTCGGGGGTTAGCACCCCTGGGCCGCGACCCAAAGGATGCGGGGCGTGGCTTCGCGAACGCCCCGCGCGAAACCCCCTACGCGAGACCGCGTGTCCGCGGGATCGCGCCCCGAAGTGCGGACCGCGAGGGCTCGGATACGGATATGGCCGCTGCTCGTGGCAGGAGTCAGCGGCGGGCGAGTGGGAGGAACCGAGAAGGAGAAAGGCTTCTCGGGAGAGACCCCGAGATTCCCCGGCCTAGAAACTTCTCCTTTAAAGCCCGAAATGGGTGCGTAAAAAGTGGGTACAATACCCAACAACAAACGGTGTCCGAAACCCAGAGGGCCGCTGTTGGGCAGGCGGCCTTCTGCCTCAAATAGACAACAGCCGCGGCGATGCGGACAGCGAATGCCGTTCACAAGGCACAACATCTGCTGTCGGCCCTCGCACCCGGTCTTTCCGTGCCCACTTCGCTCGCCCCGGCGGCTCCCCGAAGACAGGAGAACACCTCTCAGAAGGCCGGAGAACCTCTGATGCGGGCAATACTAATACCCATATCCAAAGCGTCGTGCACTTGTTGGGAAGGAGTGCCGCAAGGCCGAGGCACACTGGATATGAATAAAAATCGAATCTTCTGGGGCAAGATGTGTATCGATATCCAGTGCGCCTCCGGTTTCTGGGGAAGAGAGCCCAAAGCTCCAAGACGCACTGGATGTGGATATAACTATTGCCCGCATCTGAGGAGCCCGGCCGCCTTCTGAGAAGACATTCTCCCTCTCACTTCCCCCCCGCAGCCGCCGCCCATGGCAGGAGAGAAGCGGGGCTGGCCGGAGGCCTCCGCCCCCAGCGGCAGGGCGCCGGGGGGCCCTAGGCAGCAGGACCACGAGCGACGAAAGCATCCATACTCGGGGATGGACAGACCCCCCTTTAGTAAAACGTGGTTTAGTGAAAACGACCTGAGGCCCAAACCTGGCGGGCGCAAGCCTGGAAAATAACGGCCACGGCGCCCTCTCGAGAACCGAAAACGGACAATTCACTAATCGACGTGTCACTGTTGGGGGTTCTGTCCGCCCCCGACATACCCACGCCCTCGCGGCGTGACTTTCCAAGGCGCGAGCCCGCGGATACGCGATCCGATAGATACCTTCCGAGCGGGGCATCCGGGCAAAACCGCCCCG
Source organism: Prorocentrum cordatum (assembly GCA_963575745.1). Lineage (NCBI taxonomy): Eukaryota > Dinophyceae > Prorocentrales > Prorocentraceae > Prorocentrum > Prorocentrum cordatum. Next base: position 116,655 of record CAUYUJ010015373.1, on the reverse strand, counting down.
CATCCATGGGGTCGCGGCCGAGGAGTTCCGACCGCGATCCCGTGGACATGGATCTGTGTCCCGCCCCACACCAGCCTGACGTCGTCCCGACCCTCGAAAGTCTAGAGATTGAAATACAGCCCGCCATCGGTAATGTGCATGTTTCAGCTTCCGACAGAGGACACGCGGGTGCATAGGTCGGGATAAACAGGGCACAGGGACACCCTCGATTCTGCATGGTCGAACTCCTCATCAGGGCCGACTGCAGACCACTACACCAGATTGGCTGGGATATTAGCCAAGACCCAGAAGGGGGTTCCCAAGAGTGGGGGGTGCAAATCATGACCGGCGGCATGTGCGCGGCCCAGCGGGGGGGCCAGGGACGTAATGAAATAAGACGAGGCGCCATGAAATCTGGGGAAATATCATGGCCCCCGCCATGAGATCCACCCCCCCTAGTCATCACCCCCCTCTTTTCCGCCCCCGATGTTCAGGCTGGATGGAGAGAAATCGGGCCGGTGATCGATCACGGCAGCAGGGAGCTGCATCCTAAGCCATGCGTGCTGCCAGGGGGGGAGGGGCACTGGCCATCGCTCGGACGTCCATTCCCTGTGTGTTTTGAGGTTTCGTGCGTGGTGTTTTCGCCAAATAATCGAGGATGCTCCTCGAGGGTCCTCGCCAAGAAAAAATGCACACGTCCGAGCGATGACAGGGGCAAGGGAGGGAGGCGCAGGCGGACACTCTGGGACTCGGTCCGGAGAGCCAGGAGGCTCGACGAGGCGCGCGGTACAGTCATCGGCCTGACCTAAGGAACGATAAATAAGGAACGAAGCCCCTTTTTTATCCCAAGGAATAACGCATAAGGAACGTGAGATAACAAATAACGCATAAGGAACTGTAAATAACGCATGCAAACCTAAGGAACGACCGAGCCCCTTTTGAAAAGTAAGTGTTCCTTATTCAAGCCGCTCACTGTACGGCCAGAACGTGTGCTGAGGACGGGTGGGAAGGACGCAAGACCCTTGGAGGCCGAAGCTGGGACTTGTTGGGCGGCGGGCGGCAAAATGATACGGCGAAGAACGGGCCGCGGAGGCAGGGGCACGAGGGTACCCTGGATGAGAAGGCGCGCGCCCTTTCTGGGTTCGATGGCTGCAGCGACGAGGCGGCTCCGCCCTGCATTGGCCACCACGGGAGGAAAGAGCTGAGGGCGCCGAATACAGATCGGAGGTGGACGTATCATCACACCGGCCTTGCAGACGTGCTGCAGCAGATTTCTGCGTGGTTTTCTGCGTGGATGTTCGCCTGAAGCAGCGAGTGAAAAACGAGGTGAATTTCGCGTGGATTCATTTTGGTCTGCATTCCTGGTCACATAAAATTAGCACGAAATTCACCTCGAACTCCAGAACGAAATGATCCAGGACACTCCGGGCCCATCCGATCGTTTTCCGAACGAAATCCGTTCTGCGATGTTGGCGCCATGAGAGGTAATTAGGGGACCCGCAGAAAGGACGTAATCACGCGCCTCACCACGCACACGAACACGCCCCCTGGTCCGCGAGACCAGCAGCGCGGTACGAAAGTTCTTGCCATGCGCACTCCCGAAACCCACGTGGACTCGCGGACCTGTACGTCCTTCTCAGAAGGCAGATAATCGCCGTTTAGTAAACGCACGCAAAAGAATCAAACAGGGCAGATCTGTTTCATAAACGCCCAGGGCCGTTGAATAAATGCCAGCTGTCCGGTCCGGGTGGTTTTCCCTCCCTTGACTTCTCTCGCTCCTGAGGATGAGGGGGGGCGCAGGGGAAAGAGGAGGATGAGAGGACGAGGACCTTCCTCAAACCCGCCGCTTGGTCTTTGAACTCGGCCTGCTCGGAGGAGGAAGGGAGGACCAGGGCGACGAGGAGAATCATGACGCTGGGGGACAGGAGCAGGAGGTCCACTGTATGTCTCTGGAGCTCTCCTGGAGGCCGAAAAATGAGATCCTCGATCCCTCGACCATGCCTCCGCAGCAAGAGAACATTGTTCTATCCGCCGCGATACCGGGCGTTTTAGAGGGGGAAGGAAGAGGCACAACCTAACGCTCCCTCCCCCGCCGTGTAGGTCTGGCACCGCAGACCGTGTGGACGCACTGGGGACGGGCGTTCCGTGATGAGGGTGGGGAAGGGGGGTGGGGATGACAGGTGGCATCACGCTCGCTATGCGCTATGGGGGATGAGAAGGAGAAAACATAAAATTATCGAGGGGCACGGGGCCGGCATGACGGGCACGGCTCCCGGCAGAAGCGGCTCCTGGACCCCAGGGGCTTCCCCCCCGGGGCCAGCTTCGGATCCCGAGGGGGGGCCCGGAGCGGCCGCAGACGTTCCGAAACACAAGGAGCCCCGTGCACCGACTCTGTGAGGCCTCCGCTTGGTAAACAGGGTGGGGCTCAACTCAAGGGTGCACGGTGGAAATGGGCGTCTGTCCTCGACAGGGATGTGTCCGAGCAGTCCCCCTGGGGGTGTATCGCCGAGCTCCTCTTTTTGGGGGGGGTGCCAAACGCTGGGGGGCGACCTGGGGGGGAGCAGAACAAGAAACCACCGCCTCCACCCAACATGTTGGATGTCCGCGCGGATTTCTTGGATCGGCGCTGCGCCTCTGGCGCTGCCCCTGGCGCATTCCGCGCGCCAGGAAATATCGTCCCTCTGAATATGCTCGGACTCTACCTGGTAGGCCTGCATAGGAGGCGAACAAGCAACAACCGGCATAAACATAAACTGTCCGCGCGCCTTTCTTGGATCGGCGCTGGACCTCCCTCCCTGGCGCGCGGGAAAAGCGCCAGGAGCGGAGCTAGTGGCGGCGCCAGGGGGGCCCAGCACAGATCAAAGAAATTCTCGCGGACCTCCGACAGTTTATGTTTGTGCCTTATGTTCGAGGGAGGGAAATCGTTTGCGAGACCCCTTCCCCCCGAAGGCGGCGGCGAAGGACGGGAAGAGTGGAGGGGAGGGGTCCTGAGGAAGGGGAGGAAAGGGGTCGGTCATGAGTGCTACACTGGCTTTCAATGTTTCAACGTGGTGCTCCCGCTGCAATGCTGCAATCCCCCTTCGCCTCCTCGTCCCCTGTTCAAGACCCCTTTTCATCACGGCGGCGGCGAAGGGATCGCCCGAGCGCCTTGGGCGCGGACCGGTCGCAGCAAGTGCATGGTATCGTCGGGCCGCCGGACTCCTGCGGCGGCAATGACCGCCCATCACTCGACATGCTTATATATATACACACATACGTATGCCTCTGTCTGTGCATTCACCTTTCAGCTCTTTATGTTATCGCCTTAGTTTCCGAACTCTCTTCTGTATCTCTCGTTATCGCCCCATAGATCGTTGTTTCCTATATATATATAATGGATGCACATTTGTCTCCCTCTCGCTGTCTCTTTGTCTATGAGTATCGTTCATTTTACCTCTACCACCACATGGTCTGTTCCTTTTTGATGTCTATGATCATAGTGTGGTCGTCGCCCTCTCTCTTTCTAGCTGCGTATGTGTGCACATGAGGTGTTTATGCACCTGCATGCATATACCCACGCATGTATATGAATGCACACGTGTCTGAAGACGCATGCTTAGTCGAAATCCCTTATTAATCGACCCCTCCAAAAAACAGCCTGACACCCCTGCAAATGCGGCCTAATATTCTGGACCCCTCCCCAACTTCAAGAGGACGCCTCAATATTCGGGACCCCCCCTCAGCGAAACAGCAATTGTGTTTGAAATTGTCGGGCGGGAGGTGAATGTGATGGCAACGGGTTGTAATGCGAGGTTGGGGGCTGAGACGCGGACCTCTGTACTTGGGAAAGCCGCCGTCGCAAAAATAGCGCGTCGACGCCGTCGTGATTCACATGGCCATGGCGCTACCATCGCCGCCGCCGCAGATGCCGATGATGGTGGTGATCCGCAGCAACGGCCGCGAAAACGCCAATACTGCATGCAGAACTAGCTGAGCAATGATTGCCAAAAAGCGCCTTAATAAACCGGACCCCCCTAAACTCCGATGTAAAGAGAACGCCGTAATAAACCAGACACCCCCTGTTACGAAAAAGGCGCCTAAAAAACCAGAGCCGGGGGACGATGCAAAAGGGATTGCGAGTGCTGGTATAAGATACATGTATAGATCTGGACGTGCCCATGTCTGCAATCACATACACAAATGCGCTCATATATATATATATATATATATATATGCGTACATATATATATATATATGTATATATACACATAATCATACATACACGACTGCATTGGCGCTGCGCGCCATGCACCGTGGTCCTTTGAGTTCCGCACGCAAGCGGAATGCGTGCATGCGTATATGCACGAATGCATGTATACACGCGCACGCACATGCACGTTGCGTGTATATGTCTAGGTGTATACAATATAATTACATTGCTGTCTGTGTGTACAGCGTACATATGTACATATAGATGGATGTGTGCAAGGGTATGAACATGCATATGCAACTCGTACGTGCTTTGTCGGTGCACGCCCATGTGTGTGTATATATATATATGTGTATAGGTATATGCATATATATATGTATGTATATATATATATATGTAGATTGCCAATCCAAGGGGATGCGCGCGTAGGAGTCGATTGCCTCTCAGGGGCTTCTGGGACCCCTGGAGGCCTCACGATCATCTTGTGAAAGTTGTTGGGGGCATCCTCGGGCATTTTCGCTGCATGCCACGGAACCCTCAACGACTGGGTCACAATGTGGAATGTCATGGGCGCAAAATCAATGAATATTGGCATTCGGAAACATCATGGGGGTGTTTTCGGGGCCCTCGTGGGCTGTTTTGGCGCCTTCATGGGCTGTCCTGGGGCCTTCTTGGGCCGTCTTGGGGAGCTTGGGCCCGCTGGAGCCCCCTTTGGACCCATCTTGGGTACTTCCGGGGACCTCCTATGGCCCTTTTGGGTCTGTGCTGGGAGCCCTTGGGGGGCCTCTTGGGTCCATTATGGGCTGTCTTGGGGCTCTCGTGGGCGATCGTGGGGCCCGGCTCGGCCGTCTTGAAGCTTTCTTGGGGGCGTATTGGGGCGTGTTGAGGCGATCTCGGGGGCTTTGAAGCCGTCTTGAAAGCTGATGAAATCCGACAGGCGAATATGCTAAACTTGTAAGTTTTACGAAGGAATGAGACGATTATTGTATTTTGAAGGCCCCTTGGAAAGCTTTCTGGGGTGCCTTGGGGGTCTTTTGGGCCGTCCTGAAGCAGTTGGAGTCCCTCTTGGAGCGCTCTTGTGCTGTCTGGGGCCTCCCTTGAGCCTTTCTGATGACCCCTCTGATCGCTCTGGGTCTGCTGGCAAGGCGTTTGTGGAGACCCGGAAAGCCGGGTGACCTTTTCCAAGGACGTCCAAGGGAGCCCGAGAACCCCGGATCCCAGGGATCCACTTTTTTCTTGGGGGGGGGACGGTTTCCCCCCCCCCCCGGGCTTGTAAAAATATAAGAAGAGGAATGTGTATCTTAAATGCGGGAAGAGGGAGAAAACTTCTCCGATGGTGCCTTCAAGGGAACCCCCCACATGCTGAGAAACATCCCCCGCGCCCCCGCTTTCTGCGCGAGCGCTTCCGCGATCCTGCGTGCGCCCTCCTCTCAGCGGCCTCAAGGGGGGGGGCTTGGGCGGAACAGAACTAGACCCCAGTGGTTACGACCATCTCTCTATATATTTATATAAATGTATACATAAGTGTACATACACGTGTACACGTTTATGCACATGCACAAACACATATACATATATCCACATTGGCATACATGGACATGTGCATACCCCCCCGCACACACATCTATATACATACATACGCAGTAATATACATACGCCGTAGCCAATGTACATCTGCAAATACACCTACATCCCTACATACATATATCTATATATTTCTATATATATGATATATATGTATATATGTATATATCTTTATATATATATATGAAAAAAAAAAACGCACGCTTTGAACTCATTCCCACAACCGCGAGGTCAGGGAGGATCGGGTCCTCAGACGGTGGACGCACCGATCCCAGCCTCGGACCCCCCCGACCCCCTCCCTCCGACGAAGACGGCGCCGAAGCCTGCCGCACTTGTCGTGGCGCCACCTTCCCACGAGGGGCCCATTGCCGCCGTCGATGCCGCCGTCGTCGTAGCCCCCGATGGCGCCGCCGACGACGCCGACGCCGACGCCGAAGCTGACGCTGGCGCTGACGCCGACGACGACGCCGACGCCGACGAAAACGCCGACGCCGACGCCGCCGACGCCGACGCAAACGCCGACGCCGATGACGACGCCGACGCCGGCGACGCCGACGCCGACGCCGCCGACGACGCCGACGCCGACGCCGACGCCGACGCCGACGCCGACGCTGCCGACGACGACGCCGACGTCAATCCCGACGCCGACGACGACGACGCCGACGACGACGACGAAGCCGACGCCGACGCCGACGCCGACGCCGACGATGGCGCCGACGCCGACGCCGAGGCCGAAGACGATGCCGACGCCGACGCCGACGACGACGCCGACGGTGACGCCGACGACGACGACGAGGCCGAAGACGATGCCGACGCCGACGACGACGACGCGCCGACGCCACGCCGACGCCGACGCCGAAGCCGACAACGACGCCGTCGTTGACACCGACGCCGACGCCGACGCCAACGACGACGACGCCGACGCCGCCGACGCCGACGCCGACGCCGACGCCGACGCCGACGCCGACGACGCCGACGCCGACGCCGACGTCGACGACGACGCCGACTCCGAACCCAACGCCGACGCCGACGCCGACGCCGACGCGTCCACCGACGACGACGCCGACGCCGTCGACGACACCGACGACGACGACGCCGACGACGACGACGACGATGCCGACGCCGAGGCCGACGACGACGCCGAGGCCGACGACGACGCCGACGACGGCGCCGACGCCGACGCCGACGACAATGCCGACGACGACGACGCCGACGCAGACGCCGACGGCGCCGACGCCGATGGCGCCGACGCCGATGCCGACGCCGACGCCGATGCCGACGCCGACGCCAACGCCGCCGCTGCCGCCCTCGCCGACGCCGACGCCGACGCCGACGCCGACGACGATGAAGCCGACGTGCGGCGACGCTCCGAGGACGACCGCTGCGACGGCGGGACTCCTTACGGCATGAAAGAAAAGGGATCCTGAGAGAAGCGGGGCCTGGACCCGTGGGGCATTCCCCCAGGACCACCTTCGCATCCTGAGCCGCTGTCTGCTGACCCGATGGCCCCGCCAGTGCCCCAAGAGCGCCCCAACGGTGCAAAACCGCAGGACCCGTTTCCCTCGGGACCCCTTCCCAGTTTGCTTTCGGGGCGCACGAATATCTCAGGCCTCTGGCGGCTGTTCGGAACGATCTGGGCACCCCCGGAACGCTCTCGGCGAGGCACGGCTTCTCGAGCGCAACCCGAGCCGACAAACGCCAAGAATTAATGATTGGCGGCGCCCGCAGGGAGGTGCCGCGAGGGGGTCCCCTTCGCGCTACCCCATTGTGGGCGCCGCCGAAGCAAATGTCGTCGGAGATCTGGGAACAGCCGCTGACGGACAGCGCTCCTCTCGGACGCCTGCTGACTATTGGGTCAGAACTGGGCTCTCCGTTCCCCGTCGAACTTCTCCCCCCCTCGCACCTCCCCGCCGAACGTGGGCGCGGCCGCGGGCGGAACGGAGGCGCTCCTCGTGCGCGAGGCAGAGCCGCGACCGCCGCTCCGCACGCCGCCGCCGCCCGAGCTCGAGCGTCCTGCGGGGCCGCGGGTGCGCGGGCCGGCTTCGCGGTCCTGGCCTCTCGGCGCCGTGGCCGTGGTCGTCGCGGCCTTCGCGGTCGCGGTCGCCGCCGTCGTGGCGGTCGCCGTCGCCGTCGTGGTGGTCAGGGGCTGGGGCCGCGGTCGTCGTGGTCCCCGCAGTCTGAGCCCTGCGATTTTCGCACACTGGGCGCTCTCGCCCACTCCCCGGCCCCAGGACCATCGTAGCTTGACCCGGCTCGAGGAAGGCAGCAGCAAGGCGGCGCCCGGGGCCGTTCGAGATTCTTTGCGCGACGCTGCAGTTTCTTCGCAGCGGCGGATCTCAGGGCTCGTCGTAGCCTTACGTTGTTCCCATCCTACTTAAGGACCACATTCCAGAAATAATTGCGAGCACCCAGAAAAGGGTCATAACGAGTGTCGAAACAGTGTCGAAACAGTGTCGGGCGAGAGTCTTCCAGGGCCCGACACGTGAAAACCCTTGAGTTTCGGTACTTTTTTTTCGGCACTCGAAATTCTTAAGGTGTTCAAGGCTAGAGTAGGTTGGAATATCATAATCGTAGCCGTGGCCGTGGTGGTCGCCGGTGTCGCCGCCGTCGTCGGAGGGGGGTGGGGCAGGAGGGAGGGTTGGGCAGGCGGGACGGGGTGGGGTGGGGGTCGTGGCCGTGGTCGTGGTGGTCGTGGTCGTGGGTCGGTCGACGGGGTCGCTGCCGTCGACAGAGGATCCGAGGGAGGGGCGAGGGACAGAATGATCGAGACAGCCGGGAGAGACTCGCAGGTCAGAGCTCCCACATTAGTCGACGAGCGCTACAACGGGCTCAGGGGGGGGATGCGTGGGGGGCGGGATGGAGGGAGAGGCAGAGGTGGGCGCGGGAGGGATGCGAGAGGGAGGGGAGGGGCGGGATGGTGATTGGACGCAATCGGGCGAAGAGGAGAAGGCATGACTCCGGTCGTTCGGTCGTGCTCTTCGTCCCCCCTGCAGCCAGACATGCGTCCCCACCTCCGTCGCGTGATCCGGCCAGGTGGCGCAGCGTCTCCCACAGTGGAGACTGCGAGGTCTGGACCCCTTCTCCCCGACTGATCCCCATCCCGCGAGACTGGATTCGCAGTCCGCGAAAACTTTTTTGACGGCCGCGCAACCCGGCTGCTGAACTGCGGGGGCAGCAAGCGACCACAAACACATCGAGGACACACCCTGGGGGATGTCTCTCGCGGCCAACATTCGTCAGAACTCAGAAGCCAATTTGAAGCTGGTGGTGGTCGATGTGGCGTCCCAGGACGGCCAAATCAACCGCAACTACCTTCAAAATGCTCCTGTCGAGGTCGGTGGGTTCTTCCCAGAAGGGACCTCCCGAAAAATCCACAGAGTCGTGGTTGCGGCTCTTCGTTGTGCCAGGGCGAGCCCCGCCCAAAGCCCTCCGCCGCGATTTCGTCGCAGCCCGAAGCCCACCAACGATCGGACGCCCATCCCCCGTGCGTGGCTCGGCGGCGTGCGCCTCGTTTTCTCTCGCAAGATGACCCGAGCGGCTTCTCGATGGTCTTCGCCGCGAGAATATGCACACGTCCGAGCGATGCCGGGGTACGGGTCCCGACTGACTGACTCATGGCTGATGAAGGTGATCCTGTAGCCGTGCAGACCTGTCCTGCCACCTCCCCGCGGCTGAGCAAAGCGGGGAGGCGGGGGCGCATCAGGGAAAAGGTGAGAAGCAACATGCAAGACACGAGGCATCAGAACGACCTAGGGGGGAGTGGAGAGAGGGGCGCCTGGACCAAAAACGTAAGGCTCGACCCCAGCAGGGGAGGAAGAGAGAGAAGGAGAGAAGGGTCCTGGTCCGCCCCCCCTGCCACCGCACGGTCCTGGTCACCTCTGCGTCCGGGGGCGGCGGCGGCCCTAAGCCGGCGTCCAGGAGCCCCTCGAAGCTGCCTGCGGGCGCGAGCGCGGGCGCCGCCGCCGCCTCCGTGGTGCGTCGTCGTGGTCGTCGGCGTGGTCTTCGAGTCGGGGATCGGCTGCATAATTGTTTTTCCACTGGCGCCAATCGAATACTCGGTACACGTGCAAACATCGAACATATGTGTTTGCAGGTTCGACGAACGAACCAGCTTTGGGGTAGATCGAGATTCTGGAGTCGATCCCATACTCGAGGTTTGGAGGCGACCACAAGGGGATGGCGCGAGGGATGCGGCCTTCCAAGGGGGCTGCGGGGACTCTCAGAAGGCGAGGGACCCGCGTGATGGCCTTGGAGGCTTCCAATGCGCGAGGAGGGCCCGGCCTCTCGCCATCGCTCGGATGTCCACTCCCGGTGTATGGTCCAATTTCGTGCGTGAAGTTTTCGAAAGATGATTTATGTCAGGCGCGTCCCCCTACAAGGGGAATTTCGACGAAAAAAAAAATACCCTAAAAATGCCCCCCAAAGGAGAATAATACAAAAAAATTGTCCCCTGACTATTTTTGGATTAGTTTGTGATTATGCTTGGGGTATTTTTTATTTGTTCGTCAAAAATCCCCCTGCAGGGGGACAGGCCCGACTTAAAAGATGATCCAGGACGTTCCCGGAGAGGGCCCTCGCCCCCCCAACCAAAGACGCTCGTGCCCGAGCGCCGACCCCTCGCCGGAGCCGCCGAGCGGCTGTCGTAGGATTGAGGGGGGCCTGGGATCGGCGACAGGTCGCCGATGGCTCTGCGATAGGCCATGGATGGGGAGTCGATCTGGACGCCCGAACTGTGCATTGAAAGAATGGGCACAATGCCTAACCACACACGTTGTTCCCAACCAACAACGGCCGCTGATAGATTGGGGCAACATTGGTTTCAAATGGACAATAATTGGCACAATGCCTAACAACACATGTTGTCCCGAACCAACAGCGGCCGCGATTGGTTTGGGGCAACAGTTGCCTCAAGTGGGCACACAAATGGACACAGGCCGCGGCGGCGCGGACAGCGCGTCCGGTTCAAAATAAAATGAACAGGAACTGCTACTGGGCAGCGTACCCATTCTTTCCGTACCCATTTCGTTCGTGCCGAGTCGAGTCATCCCTTCCACGAGCCTATCTAGAAGACCAACTAACGCCACAAACATAAACCTTCGGCGGTCCGAGCGGCGTGGCCACCGTAGCCTGCGTGGCCGTAAGACAGGTGGCCGTGCACATCGGACCGAGGTATAAGATCAAGGTCGGTCCGGGGGAGGGTACCGTGATGTTCGTCGTGTTCGTTGGATGTTCTGGTGCATCTTGGGGGAGGTAACCCTCGAATGTGCTTCATCTTGGCCCGCGGAAAGTCTCATGTTCTTGAAGGTCTGGATGTAACCAAAGGGGGCAGTGGCGGCCGTGGTAGCCGTGATGGAACTGAAAGTTGTTGTCCTGGGGCCCGACGTAGCTAAGATGGGCATCGTAGATCTGGACGGCGGTGCAGTGCAGGGGCCCGTTTGCTCCCTGTGAGGCCACCTCTATGATAGCGTACTTGCGGCACTCGCTGTCGCAGTTGCCGTACGCACGGTGGCCGTAGGAGCTGCTTTGCTCGCGGTCGTAATTGCTGTAATTGCGGTCGCCAATGTTACTGCCACGATGACCATGAAAACCTGGCTGCTTGTCACGCAGCCCGTCTCCTTCGGGTGCTAGATGCTTGGTACGCGGCTCGTCGTAGTTCATCTCGGCGGCGTCGGCGTAACCATACACACTGTTCTAGGCGGCAGCGGTGATGATCATAATCATGTCCTTCGGGCGTGGTAGGAGCCCGTGTCTTACACAGTACACCGTCTGCCTGAGAGTTGCCGTTGCTCTCGGTCTCGGGCACGGCGTCTGCCGCTAAGCCTCCGCAGGTAGGAGATGCACCAGTAGCACTGGTGGTTCGCGAAACTAGGCCACGCCGGCCACAGCCACCTCAACGTCCCAGGCGAGGACGGGCGGGACTGACCTCGGCTGGTCTCCCCTCCCTCAGGCCTGGCGACCGGCAGCTGGGTGGACCGACAGCCTCGAGGAGGAAAGGGAGCAGCGCCATGTGTCCACCATCGGGAGCCCCACCGAAGGTCCCAGTGCTGCCGTCCACATGCGCCCCCCCCCCCACCCAGTACAGCGTATCGTGGCGAGGGGGGAGGAGGGAGGAGGAGCGGAGCCACGACTGCCTCGAGGATGAGGCCGAGCGGGCCTACGACAGCTTGGCGGCGCGCACAAGAGGGTGGGGGGAGGGGGGAGGGCTTCTCAGAAGCAGGCTGCTTCCTGGAAGGCGCTGGCCTCACATCTGTAATGAAGGCATATGATTAAAAAAACATTTGAGGGCGGACGTTTTAAAAAATAATTTCGCCGGCCTGGTTGGGCCCACATAAGGGGGGGAGGGGGCGCCGCCCACGGAGGGCCCCCCCAGGGCGAACAAATAAAGTTCTCCGGGGGACAATTATGGTTGCCCCCCGGGCCGTCTGGAGGGCCAGGGGGGGGGCGAGGGCAGGCAATTCGGAGCGGGGGGGGTCGGCCCTTCCCTCCTCCCTCCTCCTTCCGCCCCTCCTTCCTCCCTCCTCCCTCCGGCCTCCCTCCTCCCTCAATTCCTCCTCCCTCCTCCCTCCCTCCTGTCTCCTCCCTCCTCCCTCCTCCCTCCTCCCTCCTCCCTCCCTCCCTCCTCCCTGTAGTAGTAGTAGTAGTAGTAGTAGTAGTAGTAGTAGTAGTAGTAGTAGTAGTAGTAGTAGTAGTAGTAGTAGTAGTAGTAGTAGTAGTAGTAGTAGTAGTAGTAGTAGTAGTAGTAGTAGTAGTAGTAGTAGTAGTAGTAGTAGTAGTAGTAGTAGTAGTAGTAGTCAGTAGTAGTAGTAGTAGTAGTAGTAGTAGTAGTAGTAGTAGTAGTAGTAGTAGTAGTAGTAGTAGTAGTAGTAGTAGTAGTAGTAGTAGTAGTAGTAGTAGTAGTAGTAGTAGTAGTAGTAGTAGTAGTAGTAGTAGTAGTAGTAGTAGTAGTAGTAGTAGTAGTAGTAGTAGTAGTCGTCGGGGACGGGGGTAAGGAGGAGCAGGGGGGGGACGATTAAAACAACTGTTTTTTTGCCTCCCTCCTTCCTCCCTCCTCGGAGGGAGGAAGGAGGAGGAGGGAGGAGGGAGGGAGGAGGGCGTCCTTTCGGACGGCGTCCTCTCGGACGACGGTGGCCTCCCACCCCTCCCCCCTGTCCTGCCTTCCTTTTCCGTCTCGCTGCGCCCCTTCGGTGCTGCAGGGCAGGCAGGCAGGGAGGAGAGGAGGAGGCCTCTCCCTAGGGGGAGGGAGGAGAGGAGTGAGGCCTCCTCCCTCCTCCCTCCTCCCTCCTCCCTCCCTCCCTCCTCCCTCCTCCCTCCCTCCTCCCTCCTCCCTCCCCTCCCTCCCTCCTCCCTCCTCCGTCCCTCCTCCCTCCTTCCTCCCTTCCTCCTCCTTGGAAAAATCGAGAATCTTCAGGGGGAAAGGGGGGGGGACGATTAAAGTTGCTGGGGGGGGACGATTAAAAAATCAGTTTCGGCCCCCAGATTCTAGTAGTACGCCCAACTCTTCACGGATAGGGCCCCCCGGGGGAGGGGGGGGGGGTGGGGTATTTTTTAAATCATATGCTCACATTAGAGAAGGCCCGCGCCTTCTAAGAAGCAGGCGTGCTTCTAAGAAGTCCTCCCCCCTCCTCGTCCCCCCCTCCGAGCGGGCCTACGACAGCTCCGAAGGAGGCGCGGCGCCGAAAAAGAGGGGCAGCGCGACGAAGCCGGCCCGGCCACCGAGAAGGCGCAGAGCCTGCAGGCGCCCAGGGATCCAGGCTGGGCCTCGCGCGCGCGCCCGCGCGCCGGGCAGAGAAGTGCTCGGAGCCCAACTGGGTGCAGGTGAGCACCCGCGAGGCGGAGGAGGAGGAGGAGGAGAAGAAGGAGGAGGAGGAGGAGGAGGAGGAGGAGGAGGAGGAGGAGGGAGGAAGAGGAGGAGGAGGTGACACCACGCCCTCGAGATGGCCGCTGCGGGGCGGGGGCGCGCGCCTCTGTGCGAGGCCGAGGCGGACGCGAGAGCACGTATATAGGGGCCGGAGGCCGGCACACGCACGCGGCAGAGGAGGGCTCCCACGAGGCGGTGGTGATCAAAGAACATTGAAAGCGCCGTAGACATGAACGTCTGGCGCTCCGCGCGGACTTCCTTACGAGACCTATGTTGCATCACAGCATCAATTCGGCCCCTCACTTCCGTCCTGGGTCCGGTTTAGTGAAGTGATGAATTTCGGGGTCCTTGCGTGGGAAAAAACATCACTTCACTAATCTGGGGCCCCTGGGGCCTCAGTGGGCCCAAAATTAGTGACGTTATGGTTTTCGGGCCTCGGATTCCTTGGATCTGCGCCGGACCCCCCGCCCTGGCGTGCGGATCGCGCCAGGGGCGGCGCCGGAGGCGCCGCTGGGGGGGCCCAGCGCGGATCCAAGAGATCCGCG
>CAUYUJ010015373.1:0-97500 GCA_963575745.1 Prorocentrum cordatum | reverse complement strand
ACTGGACCTCAATGCCCCGCGCCCTGGCGCGCGGAACGGGCGAAAGCTCCAGCGCGCGCTCCGCAAAGAACGGGAAGGCCCCGGAGAGGCGCAGGGCTTATGCGCGACCGCCGTCGCATTACGTCGAGCAAGCGCAAGGAACCGAGCCCCCCCGTGGAGCCCCGTTCCTTAGACCGTCCGCCCCGATCGACAAAACGAACCCGCGCGTCCAAAATCGCAAGGAACACCGGGGGGGCTCGCCGCCAAAAAGGCAGCGGAACGCATGCAAACCTAAGGAACGTCCGAGCCCCTTTTGAAAAGTAAGTGTTCCTTACTCAAGGCGCTCACTGTTCGCGCCTCCGTCGGCCCCCAGAAAGCTTCACAGAAAAGTTCAATTCAGTTGTTGGATTTACAAGGCGATCTTCTTATTGTGGGCAATCCAGAACTTCCTACACGCGCCCGCGCCGCGGCGCGCGCGCGTGGTGAGTTCTGTATTGTCCACAATAAGAAGATCGCCCTGTAAATCCAAAAATTGAATTGGACTTTTCTGCGAAGCTGGGAGGCCGAGGGGAGCGCGTAGTTCTGTATGTGGACACTACAGAACTCACCACGCGCGCGCGCGTAGGGAGTTCTGTATTGCCCACAATGCTATGCAGAACTGCGCGCCTCCGTCGGCCCCCTTACTACTTCACGGGCAAAAATAAATTCAGTCTTTGGCTTTACAAAACGATCTGCTTATGGGGGGCAATCCAAAACTCACCACGCGCGCGCGCGGGGAAACCAAATGTGAAACTGAATTCTCTGGCCCCAAGGACTCGCCGTACAATGGGCAAATGCGTTGGAAACCGCAGCGCGCGCCGCAAAGTCGCGCGCGCGCGTTGGACAATGAGCGGGGAACAATATTGCGCAGCTCAAGGTCGCGCGCGCGCGCCCTTGCGCTGCGCACTGTGGTTTTCTACGCATGTGTCAACGATGTCAGCGTGAAAATCAATAGGGGGAACCCTAAGCAAAATTTAGTTCTCTGAATCCAGGAGATGGCCACACGATTAGCAAATGCGTGGAAAACCAAAGTGCGCAGCGCAAGGTCGCGCGCGCGCGAGACCTTGCGCTGCGCACTATGGCTTCCCACGCATGCGAACCCGAAGTCCACATCGGGAATGCATCATGTAAACGATATTTCTCTGGCCCCAACAGATGGCCATGCAGTTGATAATTGCGTGGGAAAGCCAGCGCGCAGCGCAAGGTCGCGCGCGCGACGTTTCGGTGCGCACAACGGTTTCGTCCCATAAATTTGTGAACGATGTGAACGCGAAAACCAAACGATGCGCAATTTATTTAATACTCGCCCCAACAGATGACCATACAAGTGGAAACCATAATGCGCAGCGCAAAATCGCGCGCGCTGCGCACTTTGGTTCCCGCGCGTTTGTCGTCGGTGTGAACGCGAAAACCCTAAGGGAAAACCCGATTTGAAATGTAGTTCTCCGGCCAGACACTTAACAAATGCGCGGCGCCCAATGGTTTTCCACGAACTGTTAAGTGCATGGCCATCAGCGCGCCATGGCTTTCCTGCGCCGGCTGCCGCGGCTTGCTGTGAACAGCGGACGACCAATAGTGGGCCATGGGTGCAAACGCGAAAAGGATTTCGCCCAAACGGCTAATCACTGGGAAAGAATCCACGGGGGGCGGGCCAGGGGCATCGGGGCCTTGTTTTCGTCCCAAGGAAATCGGGTGTGCGGGGGGGGGGGGGGGGACCTCCTGCGGTCAACCCGCGACATTCCCGGCTGCGGGGCCCGCCGCGTGCGCAAAATTTCCATCCGGGCCACTGCCCGATCTCGCGCAATTACCGGCCGGGTTCGCTGAATTTCCAGCCAGGTTACCAGCCAAAATCGCCGAATTACCGGCCGGGTGCGCGGAGTTACCAGCCGGGCGCGCGGGAATTAACAGCCGGGCTACCGGCCGGGTGCGCGGAGTTGCAGCCGGGCTGCCGGCCAGGCAAAGGGCCGGCCGTCTGCGGCGTTCTGTAGCGGCGCTGTAGCTCCGCTACAGAATGTGCTGCAAGGCCAAGCTAAGGGCCGGGCTACCAGCCGGGCTACCGGCCGGGTTACCGGCCGGGCTGGGAATTAACAGCCGGGTTACCAGCCGGGTTACCAGCCGGGTTACCAGCCGGGCTGGGGCTAACAGCCGGGTTACCGGCCGGGCGCGCAGTTAACAGCCGGGCTACCAGCCGGGTTACCGGCCGGGCCGGGTCACCGGCCGGGTTCGTAGAATTACCGGCAGGGTTACCGGCCCGGTTCGTGGAGTTACCGGCAGGCTTGCCCGCCGTGTTCGCGGACTTACTGGCCAGGCTACCGGCCGGTCACCAGCCGACCTATTGGGTGGGCGAGGGGCCAGCCCGCTGGGCACCGGTCAGGGTGGGCAGGGCTGCTTGCCGGGCCAAGCCCCAGGCCGGGGGCGACCGGGCTGCGCTGAACACGGGCCGCACATGGCCTCGGCGCTTTCCCCTCGCGCATAATATGGTATCCCGCCCTAACGCGCGGCGGCATTGCCCCTTGCAACCGTATGTTCGCCTACCTACGTAGTGGCCCATGGTCACAGTGCGTGTGGCTGCATTTCCGCGCTCGCATAATGCGTTTATTTCCCACGCAGAAAGGCCCGCGGCCGCCGCGCGCCGAATGCACAGCTCGCGCCCGCGCGCGCGCGTAGTGCGCTGAGCCACTTGGCCGACGCGCTACACCCCCATGTTAACTTGGAAATCCATTCGGCCACCGCTGAAGGGGCCGCTTGAGTTTCCAGGCAAACATAGCGGCCCGTCTATTGTGGGCACAACAGAATTCACAGCTCGCGCCCGCGCGCGCGTGGGCGCGTTGCGCGCTCAGCCACATGGTCGACATGCCCCAACCACATGTTAACTTGGAGATGCAGTCGGTCACCTCTCAGGGCCACCTTCGTTCACAGGCCAACACGGCGGCCCTTCTTTTGTGGGCAACCCAAGATTCACGAATCGCGCTCGCGCGGTCGCGGGCGCGCGCGCGCGGTGGCGCTTTGTAAATCGAGCCACGTAACCGACACGCTACAAACCCATGCTAACTTCGAACTCCAATCGGTCACCGCTAAGGGGCCATTTGAGTTTCCAGGCCACAACATGGCGGCCCTTTCTAATGTGTGTAGTCCAGAAGTCACATCTCGCGCGCGGGCGTGTTGTACGCTAAGCCACGTGACCGACATGCTACAAGCCCATGTTAACTCGGAATACAATCAGTCACCGTTAATTGGTAAATTAGATTTTCGATGCCAACATGGTGGCCGTTGTACGGTGGAAAACAAACAGAGTTCACAGCTGGCGCGCGCGTGGGCGACGTGTACGCTGAGCCACCTGGCCGATGCGCGACAACCCCCATGTTAACTCGGAAGTTCAATCGGTTACTGCGGAGGGGCCACTTGAGCTTCCATGCCAACATAAAGGACCCGATATTGCGGGTAGTACGGCTTTCAGAGCTCGCACGCGCCGGGGGGGGGCGCGCGCGCGCGGGCGCTATGTGCGTTCAGCCACATGCTACAAGCCCATGTGAACTCGGAATTCCAATCGGTCACCGCTCAGGGGCCACATGGGCTTCCAGGAGACAGCGGCCCTTCTATTGCGGGTAGTGCAGGATGCACAGCCTGCGCGCGCGTGCGCGCGTTGTGCGCTGAGCCACTTGGCCGACATGCAGCAACCCCATGTTAACTTGGAAATCCATTCGGCCACCGCCACGGGGCCGCTTGAATTGCCAGGCCAGCACGGCGGCCCTCTGTCGTGGATGATACAGAGTTCACAGCTCGCGCCCGCGCGCGCGGGCGCGTTGTACGCTGAGCTACTTGGCCAACATGGCACAACCACATGCTAAATAGGATATTCAATCTTCTACCGCAACGGGCAACTTTTAGTTTCCAAGCAAACATAGCGGCCCTTCTGGTGTGGACAGTTCGTAAGTCACTGCTCGCGCGCGCGCGTGGGCGTCCTTTACGCTGAGCCACTTGTGCGACACGCTACAACCCCATATTAAATTGAAAATCCAGTCGGCCATCGCTAGAGAGCCACTTGCGTTTCCAAGCCAATACGGCGGCCCTTCTGTTGTGAGCGATGCAGGGGTCACAACTCGCGCCAGCGCGTGCGCGCGGGTGCGTTGTACGCTGAGCAACTTGGCCGACATGCGGCAACCCTAGGTAAACTGGGAAAACCAATCGGCCACCGCTAAAAGGCCACTATGGCTTCCAGGCCAACATGACGGCCACTCTATCGCGTGCAATAAAGAATTTACAGCTTAATCGGCACGCTGCGAACTCATGGTTACTCGGAAATCGAATCAGCCAACGATAGGATTGCACTTCAGTTTCCAGGCAATCGTGGCGGCCCTTCTATTATGGGTAACCAAGTGATCCAAGAAGTCGCAACTCGCGCGCGCGCGGGTGGGTGCGTTGAGCGCTGGACCACTTGGCCAACGCGCCACAAACCAATGCTAACCTGGAAATCAATCCGGGGATCCAAGCCAACACGGCGGCCCTTCTACTTTGGATCAGGGTTCGCAGCTCGCGCCCGCGCGCGCGCGCGGGCGCGTTGCGCGCTGAGCCACTTGGCTGACATGCTGGAAGCCACCGCAAAGGGGCTACTTGAGTGTGCAGGCCAACATGGCGGCCCTTCCACTGCGGGTAGTACGACAATTCACAACTCGCGCGCGCGCGCGGGCGCGCGCGCGAGGCGCCTTGCACGCTGGGCAACTTGGCCGACATGCTACAAACCCCTTGTTAAACATGGAAAATACCATCGGCCACCGCTAAGGGGCCACTTGAGTTCTCAGGCCAACGTGGCGGCATTTGCATTGCGGAGAATACAGAGTTCACAGCTCGCGCCTGCGCGCGCAGGCGCGGGCGCTCTGTACGCTGCACAACTTAACCGGCATGCTACGACCTTCTGCCAACTTGGAAGTCCGTCGGTTACCGCTAAGGGGCCACTTAAGTTTCTAAGCAAACACGGCGGCCATTCTATTGTTGGTGATGCAGAATTCACAGCTCGCGCGCGCGAGCGCAAGCGGGCGCGCGCGCGCGCGCGCGCGTGGGCCCGTTGCACGCTGAACCATTTAACCAAAACGCTACAAACTCGAGCTATCTCGGATATTCAATCGGTCACCGCTAATGGGCCGCTTGACTTCCCAGGCCAGCATGGCGGCCCTGCTATTGCGGTTAGAACTCACAGCTCACGCGCGCGCGCGTGGGCGCGCTGTGCGCTGAGACACTTGGCCGACACGCTAGATGCGCATGATAAATTGGAAAAAGAAATCGGCCACCACTAAGGGGCTGCTTGAACTCCCAAGCCACCGTGGCGGCCCTTCTGTTCTGGATAACGCAGAACGGCGGCTCGCTCCCGCGCGCGCGGGCGACTTGTGCGCTGAGCCACTTGGCCGACATGCTACATCCCCACGTAAATTTGACAATCCAGTCGGTCACCGCTGGGGGGCCACTTTAGTTTCCAGGACAGCACGACTGCCCTTCTTTTGTGGATAACACAGAATTCACAGCTCGCGCCCGCGGGCGCGCGCGTGGGCGCGTTGCGCGCTGAGCCACTTCACCGACGCGCTACAAACCCATGATAAATCGGAAATCCAATCGGTCTCCGCTAGGGGACCACTTGAGCTTCCATGCCAACATTGCGGCACTTCTATTATAAATGATACAGAATTCACAGCTCGCGCCGGCGCGCGCGCGCGGGCGCGTTGCGCGCTGAGCCACCTGGCTGGCGCGCCGCAGCCCCGCGCTACCTGGAACACCCATTCGGTCACCGCCCAAGAACCCCTTCGTTTCCAAGCCCCTTCGTTGCCAGACCGCTGAGAACAATGCAGAAATCACACCTCGCGCGCACGCGCGCGTGCGCGTTGTACGCTCGTCCTCCTCCTCCTCCTCCTCCTCCTCCTCCTCCTCCTCCTTTCCTCCTCCTCCTCTTCCTCGCCCAATCCTCCTCCTCTTTCTCCTCCTTTCCTCCTCCTCCTCCTCATCCCCCTCCTCCTTCTCCTCCCCCTCCTCTTCCTCCTCCTCCCCCCCAAAGCTTGCGCAGTCAATGTCATCATACTTCTGCTCGCCCCTTTCCTGCTTCTCCCGTCGCTCCCCCCTTCTTCCTTTTAGTCCTCGTCCTCCTCGTGTTCCCCCCCCCCGCCTCCCCCTCCCCCGCCTCCTCATCATTCTTCTGCGCCCTGCCTGTTTCGGCAAGGGCCGCGAATGTGCATTCACGCCCGGGCGTGCCCAGGCTGACCCACGAAATTCAGTTTGACGGCTTCCCCATCAATTTCTCTTCGTTACACGGAATGTTCCCGCACTTCCCAGATCAAGACATTTCGCCTGGGTACTATTGCTGGGTGGACCGTGATGGATACGAACAGTAACGAAACCAACTACGCGATCAACCGCGAATGAAACTACACACGGAACTCCCCACAAACATGTTTCGCACGTGGCGTTCATCGTGCAACAACACTTCCAGAAGGGCGAAAGAGGCGAAGCCTTCCCACAATAAAATCACGATTTCTGAATTCAAGCACGCACAGCCCTTCAGGGCAAAAACAACAACAAACCATAATTATGTATTTTCCAAACCATGCCTTCGGACAAAAACGTAATTTTGAAAATTACATTTTAGTTGTGCCCCCCGGCCTGGCTGTTAGCGTTTTTGGGTGGCCCCCCCTTCCTGTAGACGGCCCCCTCACTAAGGCGTGGGGCTCTGGCCCCAGAGCTCTCCGCAAGGCCTGGGATGGCCCAGAGACGCGGCAAGCGATCGTAGGTTGCGGCGGAGGTGGACTCCCATCGGTACGCGATCAGGCAGAGGCTCCAGAGTCACTCCCGGGAACTTCGATCCCCCCCCCGCACGTTGCCCGTGATCTGAGGGATAACCCACGAGCTCACCTCCCGGTGCCTCCTCTTCCCCCCGCCCTCCTCTCCTTCCTCTTCGAAAATGTTGTGCCGAGGGATCAGTCACCTTAGCAGGACAGACTTGCTGTCTATTGAGAGCGCACCTCGGCAGTGGGAATATCGCTTTTCTACTTCTTTCAATCGCTGGTACTGACAGGAACATGCCGTAGCCGGATCTACCCTTCTCCGACCTTGCACTGCACCGACTGCAACGGCCGCGTTGTCTATAGACATTTTCACCCCGCGTGTGTCCATGCACGTAACGACACCTGATGTGTCCGTGGACGCTTCTGACTGGCAAATTAGAACTGTATCCTGCACAGGTCCCACTAATCGTCTGTACGAAAAGAGACTAGCTTGGACGCCCGAAATGGATACGGAAAAATAGGTACGACGCCCAGTAACAAATGCCGTCCAAAACCGACGGCGGCCGCTGTTGGGCAGGCGGCCTTCTGCCTCGAATGGACAACGACCGCAGCCTCATCGGCAGCGAACCCTGTACAGAATGAACGAACACTGCTGCTACACTGTGCACCACTTGATATGTACCAATCTCGATCGTCCCGAACCAATGGCTCGGCGGTGGACAAACCTCCCTTTAGTAGACCTCCCCTTAGTGAAAACGGCCTGGGACCGAAACCGACGGACCTGGACCCGCAAAAATGACGGCCGCGACGCCCTCTCGCGAACCGAAAACGGCCAATTCCTTAATCGACGTGTCAGGGTAGGAGGTTTGTCCACCCCCGAATGGCGCCTAATTTCGCGCTTCGCGCTGCGCGAGGCGCGAATAACTTTGCGCTCTCGCGCCGCCCTCCAGGGGGAGAAGAGAAAGCTGAGGAGGAATCGAGAGGCCTCACAAATGTTTGGTCGGCGGGGCGAGAGCGAACCTCCTCCGCTAAAAGCTAGGCGGGCTACGCACAGCTTTAATTAGGGAGACAGGGCACAGGAGGGCGGGGCCTCAGGCGGCCGGAGCGGGCGGGGACCGGGGTGCAGGCGGTGCCGAAGAGTCTAGAGGCCTCACAAATAGGGTCTGAGTAGATGGTGTCGGAGGATCGCGCCGCATCGCCGATGCATCGGCGATGCACAGGCGATGCACAGGCGATGCATCGGCCACGTGGGCGCGAAGGAAATCGGGCTCCGCATCGAACCGCATCACCGATGCATCGGCGATGCGGTGCGATCCCCCGACCCCATCCACTTCGACCCCATGCGGGAGGCCCGGAAAGGAGGAATCTAAGGGAACGAACAATGACATAAACATACAACATCGGAGGTCCACGATGATTCTCGGATCGGCGCTGGACCCTCCTCCCTGGCGCCAGGGGCGGCGCTGGAGACTCCGCCGAGGGGGTCCAGCGCCGATCCGAGACATCCGCGCGGGCCTCCGAGTTGTTATGTTTATGTCACTTCTCTCATTCCACCCAGAATCGGAGCCGATCCGCGAAGTGAGAGCAACTTCGCGCCCCCCACGAGCTTGGCCGCTCCTCTTCGGACGCACGAAATGGGTACGGCAAAAATGGTTACAATGCCCAACCGTAAATGTTGTCCAGAACAGACAGCGGCCGCTGTTGGGCGGGCGGCTCCTTGCTCAACGCCCGCGTCGGCGCGGACAGCAAGCCCTGCTCAAAATGAACAGGAACTGCTGTTGGGCATCGTACCCCACCTTTCCGTACCCATTTCGATCTTTCGGGGATCTTCTGACCTGGGTCAATCCAGACCCGGGTCAGTGAGGCTTTGCATAGTCCTGCAAGATCCTGCACCCAAACCCGGGTCAATGCGAAGGATCCTGCAGGACCCTGCACCCAAGCCCGGGTCAATGCGACCCTGCCCCTGCAGGATCCTGCAAGATCCAGCGCTCTGGCTGACCCCCGTTTGCATTGACCCCCGTCTCGAGGCTCCCGATCCATCTTCCTGAACCGGTCGCCGGGGTTGGGGCAATCTGAAGGTACCGATACCGCTACTCCCCGGACCTCTCCCGGGGTGCGTTCTGACCAGGATTCCGAGGCGAATCTGGCGGTGGCGACGAGGGCCTCCCAGGAGGCCCAAAAAGGAAACACGGGCGAGGGGGTAGAATTATGGGTACCTGCTCCTCCTCTGACCGTTTGCGTGGGGCCCCTGTCTCCCGGCTCGTCCCGGCCGTGCGCTTCGGGGATCTTCTGACCCGGGTCAATCCAGACCCGGGTCAGCAGAAAACCAAAAGCTGCAATGCAAGAAACAAAAAAACTGCAACGCAGATCTTCGCAACCCGGGCCAGCTAATATGCGCGCGGCCGCCTCGCGGCCACGAGTGGCTCGCTGACCCGGGTCAGCCAGAGGGGGTCGTCGCAGAATACTGCAAAAGAGCAGGCGCCCTGGCTACCGCCCGTCTGCATTGACCCCCGTCTCTTGAGCCCCGATCTCGGGGCTCCCGACTCGTCCCGGCCGTGCGGTCGTGGCCGGGGGCGCCCCGGCCTGGCGGCAGCTGCGGCCTCAGGGAGGGCATCGACTCCCACCTCACCTGCGGGGCGCGGGGCCCCGCGCCCCCCTCGGCGCGGAGGAGCTGGGCGAGCGCGCTCCGCTGCTCGCAGAGGCAACTGCTCGCAAAGGGCCTGGACCCGCCATGGAGGGGGAGGGGGAGGGGGAGGAGGAGGAGGAGGAGGAGGAGGAGGAGGAGGAGGAGGGGAGGAGGAGGAGGAGGAGGAGGAGGAGGAGAGGAGGAGGAGGAGGAGGAGGAGGAGGAGGAGGAGGAGAGAGGAGGAGGAGGGGAGGGGGAGGGAGGAAGAGGAGGAGGGGGAGGGGGGAGGAGGGGGGAGGAGGGGGAGGAGGAGGGGGAGGAGGAGGAGGAGGAAGGAGGAGGAGGAGGAGGAGGAGGAGGAGGAGGAGGAGTCCGTAGCCATGTTTGGCTTAAGCCGCCTCGCGCGCCCCGACCATCTTGGCTCAACCAGGCACGGCATGGCAAGTGGCAGGAATAGCGAGGTTCGGGCAAGGCGCGCCTACGCAAGGGTGTGCGAAGCCCGTCGAGGAAACCAGCATCTCATGGTCAAGAGCAGTCCGAGCGGCACGAAAGGGCAGGAGCAGGCTTCGTTCATCGCCTCTCTTCAGCGTCCCTTATCGTGGTGGGAAGAATGGTGGCACAACTTACAACTGGCAAAGCACGGACGACTTGCTGCGGAGACTCGTCGGCGCGGCCGACCCTCTGCAAGGCGAGGTCAACGCGAGGATGCACTACATCGAGCCCGTCATCAAGCATCAGGTCGAGGCCGCATCGTTCGGGCCGAAACCGAACATCTGCGGAGCTGGACGGGCATCCAGAAACAATGCCGAGCACAACTTCGACCAGGCCATCCACGTCTTGAACGCGAGACCGAAGGAAAACCAGCGCCGCGGGAACGGCAAGAAGCGTGGTGGCCGCATGACACCAGAAACCCAGAGGAGCAACCGTACGCACCCAACGGGAGCGGCGGCCCCCGACAGCATCGGCGTCTCCGTCACTTCCGCCAACGAGAGACAGTCCTTGTATCCAGACAACACCGACGAGCACGGCTACGTCGGCAATAGCGCCCTTCGCTCCTACGCCAGCTGGCGGCCGAGCCTCCGCCCCCCGCCCAGCAAGGAGGAGGTGGAGGACCAAATGCGGAGAGCACGATCGGCCGCACACCATCTTCTTCATGGTGCTCCGAGCGGCTCAGGTGCCACGGGCACTGCTTCCGAGGGCGTCTTCGTTTCTTCCGGGGTAGGCGAGGGGGCAGGCCACGAGCTCCATGGGACGAAGGTCTCCGAGGCGGGGGACGGCGACGGCTTCGACGACGACGACACCCTGGAAACCCTGCGTGGCGAGGGGGTAGGCCACGAGCTCCACGAGACGAGCTCTGCGGCGGAGGACGGCGACAGCTTCGACGACGACGATTCCTCCGAACCCCAGCGTGGCGAGGGGTAGGCCACTGCGCACCCCAGCGTGGCGAGGGGGTAGGCCACGAGCGCCGCGAGGCGAAGAGCTCCGAGGCGGAGAACGGCGACAGCATCGACTACGACGACTCATTCGGACCCCTGCGTGGCGAGGGGGTAGGCCACCGCGAACCCCTGCGTGGCGAGGGGTTAGGCCACATCGGCAAGCAGAAGGTCACCATGACACACAGCATTCCCATCGGCACCGAGAGCTTCGACAAGTACTTCCCATGGCAATCCCGTCTCCTCAGCGAGGAAAGCAGGAACATCCGCTGCATCCAGGCTGAGACTGGCGTGCGCGCGCTACTCACAGCAGTGCAAGGGAAGGACGGCCTCGACTTGTTTATCGCAGCTTCGAGCGAGACCTACGGCGACGACTTCGACAGGGCCATGTTCATGTGCGAGGACCTCGTAGAGTGCGTCCGCACAGAGGCCGCCGAGTGGTCGGCGCACGGTTCCGCGGCCACGGACTCAGACGACGAGGACCAGACCGACTCCGAGGAGGACGACCCCTGCGTGGCGAGGGGGTTGGCCACACGCAGCCCCTGCGAGGCGAGGGGGTAGGCCTCAGCCCTGCGGGTCCCCCTGCGAGGCGAGGGGGTAGGCCTCCATTCGACGTCCACGAGTTCGTCGACTCCTTCGTCGGTGTCTCTTGACGGGCGAGCTCCTCCACCTCAACCAACCTCGAGGACCTCGGGAAGGCAGGATGGGTAGGAGGAGGGCCCCCTCTCTGCGGCAACGTCTTTAATTAGACTTATGGTCGATATTGAAAAGGTCTTGAAAGGAGGAACAGGAGGAGGCGGAGGAGGAGGAGGAGGAGGAGGAGGAGGGGGAGGAGAAGGAGGAGGAGGATGAGGAGGAGGAGGAGGAGGAGGAGGGGAGGAGGAGGAGGAGGAGGAGGAGGAGGAGGAGGAGGAGGAGGAGGAGGAGGAGGAGGCCTCCTCCACGGAGCCTTCTGGGGCATCCTCTGCGGGAACGCCTCCAAGTACACTACATCGATGCAGACGTGTGGTTTTTTGTTCCACTTCCGAGGCCTGCGGGCAGGCACTCTGCGAGCAGCGGGGCGCGCTCGGCGAGGGGCAAAGGCCTCCGCGTGCCCGCCGCCGGGGGGGGGCCGACCTCCCGAGGCTGCGTGGCCAGAGCGACCCCCAACCGCTGTGGGGCCCGGCACCTCGAGCTGGCGCCCGGCGGAGGCAAGAGCCGCCAGCGGACGCCCGAGCCTCGGGCGCTGAGGAGAAGGAGGAGGCGGAGGAGCGAGGCGGGGGAGGAGGGGGAGGAGGGGGAGGAGGAGGAGGAGGAGGAGGAGGAGGAGGAGGAGGAGGAGGAGGAGGAGGAGGAGGAGGAGGAGGCGGAGGCGGAGGCGGAGGGCGGCGCTCTTCGTTCTCTGAGTGGGTATCCTGGATCTGGGGTTGCTCAAGGTGCCCCTGGCCCAAGGTTCAGGTCGGTCCCAGCCTGGGTCGGTCGGGATCGGCAGGACCCTGGGAGATCCTGCAGGATCCTGCAGGATCCTGCGCAGAAGCCCGGGTCTCGGCGGTGGACAGGCCTCCCTTTACTGAACCTCCCCTTAGTGAAAACGGCCCAGGACCGAAACCGACGGACCTGGACCCGCAAACATGACGGGCGCGACGCCCCCTCGCGAACCGAAAACGGCCAATCCCTTAATCGACGTGTCAGGGTAGGAGGTCTATCCACCTCCGAATCCTGCAGGATCCTGCAGGATCCTGCGCAGAAGCCGGCGCTCCCCTAGCACCCCTGTGGTCTCAAATCCTTGTAAATCAAGCTCACGTGCGATGTACATGTTATGCTTGTTATTATAAGCTTATGATTGTTAGTTTAATAGTGATGTTCAATAACAAGCATTGCCCTCACCATGTCACACATTGCCCACATCAAAGGAGGTCTGGAGTTGTTTTCTCATAAGTTGTTTGCTCTTAAGTTGTTTGTTCTTACAAGCAAACAACTTAAGAGCAAACAACTTATGAGCAAACAGTTGTTGCTCGCCCAGAGCTGTTTTGCTCGCCCAGTTTTTTTTTGTTTCTTTGCGGCGCGCTGGCGGCCAGCGGGGCGAGCTCGCCATGGCGCCGAAGGCCCGATGAGAGGAAGGAGGGGGATGAGTGGAGGACGCGGGAGATAATGGGGCAGCGGAGGGGGAGGGAGGGGGAGGAGTGGACAAGGAAAAGGAGGATGTAGAGAAAGAAGGAGGCGGAGGAAGAGGAGGGAGGAATCTATGAGATTGTGTTTATGCCTTCTCATGTCCTGTCTGAGGCGGAGGGAGATGAAAGGGCGGAAGATGAGGATGAGGAGGAGGAGATGGAGGACGTTGAGGAGAAGGAGGGGGAGGGGGAGGGGGGGAGGAGGATGGGGGGGAGGAGGAGGAAGGCATGGAGGAGGAGGTGGAGGAGGAGGAGGAGGAGGAGTGCGTCGAGGCGTAGCAATGGCAGTGTAGCGTGCAACCGTGCTGCCAGGCCCCTCGGCCGGTGGGTTTCAAGAACACGGACGTGCTGACGGCGATCTGGGAGAAGCACTTCCAGGCGCCCGATGACCACGAGTACACGGAGGTCGTGTCGGGGGGCGGCTCGGAGGTCGCCCCCCACATGATTTCCATTGAGATGATTGTGGAGACGAGGGCTGCTGGCGCCATCAGCGTTCCGCAGAAGGCGGCCGAGGCGAGCTCGGGCGGGTCGGGATGAGGAGGGGGATGAGGATGACGATGACGATGACGATGACGATGATGATGATGATGATGATGATGATGATGATGATGATGATGATGATGATGATGATGATGATAATGATGATGATGAGGAGGAGGAGGAGGAGGAGGAGGAGGAGGAGGGGGAGGAGAAGGGGAAGGATGAGGGGGCGGAAGGAGGAAGGAGGAATGAGAGGAGGGGGGAGAGTGGGAGTAGGGAACGGAGGAAGACGAGGAGGAGGAGAAGGAGGAGGAGGAGGTGAAGAGGACGGAGGAGGGGGAGGTTGGGGGAAGGAGGAGGATGAGGAGGAGGAATACGAGGAAGAGGAGGGGGATGAGGGGAAGCAGGGGGGCAGGAGGAGGAGGCGGAGGAGGATGGGCGGGGAGTTGGAGGATGACGAGACGCACGAGGATGGGGCGGAGCAGGGGGAGCGCGGCGGGATGGAGCGCGAGGGCACAACACGGCGCAACATGATGAGATACATCAGGGGGAAGGATGAGGATGAGAAAGGCAGGGGCATCAAGGGCTAGCATGAGCAATCGGAGGTTGAGGATCGCACTGGTAGGATCTGGGAACCAGGGTAAGGGGGGTGCTCGCAGAAGAGAGGGGCGCGCCCGTCCGCCCGAGGCGGCCCTCCAGGAGATCTCCAAGGGCATGGAGGAGAAGTGGTGCCTGGCCGCTGACCGCGGCTCCTGGGCGACCGCGAAGGCCAAGATGATCAGGGCCATGCTGGCGCACGTGCAGAAGGCGGTCACGTCCAGGACAGGCGGGTAGAATGGAGGGTCAAGCTGAGACGAGCGTGGGCGGGGCGATGAGCTTTGGAGGAAGGTCGTAGGCGCAGATCGTGGAGGTCTCACTCGTCAGGAGGAGAAAGAGGAGAAGGAGGGGGAGCGGGAGGAGGAGGTGGAGGAGGAGGGGGAGGGGGAGGAGGAGGAGGAGGATCAACAGCAGCAGCAACACCAGGAACAGCAGGGGAAGGAGGATGAGCAACAGCATGGTGGAGGATCAAGGAGGGGTGTAAGCAGTGGGTTGGCGGGGGCAGGGAGGTGGGAAAGGCGGGCCCCCCTCGCCAGGAGAGTGCCGTCGTGGGCGAAGGTCTTCGTGAGCGGAGGCGAGGACGCCCGCTCGAGCGCGGCTGGTGACAACAGCGACAGTGGCAGCGAGGGTGCCGAGCGCGCGAAGGTGCGCGGCAATGGCGAGGAGGGTGGCGCCGACGCTGTCGCAGGTGATGCAGATGCGTCGTCGCAGCACGACGATCCAGGAGGCAGCGAGGATGATGAGAGCGACGCGCCGAAGGATGGCGCTGATGATGAGGAGGCCGCAAGCGACGTCGGCAAGGACGATGAGGAGGCTGAGGAGGCTGAGGAGGCTGAGGCGGCTGGACCAGCTGAGCCATCGACGCACGTCGCGAAGGCGCCCAAGTTGAAGAGGCCCCTGGGCGCGAAGGAGGCAGCGCTGCATGCCCTGGCGACGATGGACGGGTGGAGTCTGGGGTACGACGAGCGGATGCAGGAGCTTCGTGGATTCAACGCACAATCCAAAAACACGAGACCTCGAATCAAACCCCTTGCCCCCCCCCTTCCCGCACGGCGGGGGTTGGGGGTTGGAGGGCGTGGATAGCGTCGGAGGGCCATGATGATGAGCAGGCGGGTGATGAGTTAGGAGGAGAGCTGAACGATGGGGGGGCACCGAGTGAGATGCCAGGGTAGTGTGATCCCTTTGCCTTCCCCCAGTCGGCGTGGCGCTCCAAGCACATGGCGAAGGCGAAGGTGGAGTACGCAGTCGTGAAGGCCGAGCGCGGGCCCGAGGAGCTGGTGACAGCGACCTGGGCGGACGGCATGAAGTGGGACGTCGTCGGCGTCACGGGGGCAGACATCTGCCCGCTGGAGCTCAAGGGCGGCGCGAAATCAGGGTCGCAAATACTGGCTGAATCGTACACCAAGCACGGCGTCAGAGTTTGGGTTACTGCGTGCAGGAACGATAAGAGAGGCCTCGAGTGGCTTGCGATGTGGGAGAAGTTGCCAACGGGGCAGAAACAGGTGCTCCAGCTGTCAAAATATTCAGACTACACATCGGCGGTGCAGCTGATGAAGCAGTGGATGATGGATTACTCTGGCGGCCAGAAGGACAAGCCGCAGATAGAGAACGAGAAGCGCGACTGGATCAAGAAGCACGTCAGAGACACGGAGAAGGCAGCGCAGAAGGCGGAGAAGGTGATCAAGAAGCGCCCTGCCAGTTCGACGCGGCAGGCGGCCAGATGGGGAGTAGGGCACAGGGAAGTTGAGTGAGAATGAAGTTGATCGGCGGGGAGGTGGCGGTGGTGGGTTGGTCGGCGGGGGCGGGTTGATCTGGTCTGGTTGGTTTGGTAGTTTACAACAGTGTGCAGAAGTGCCAGGTGCAGGTTTGGAACTCGACGACCGCGATGGTGGCGAACGTGGCGAGTAGGGGGGGGAGAGGAGGGCGAGAAACAGTCGACAGAGAAGTGAGGAGAGGGGGGGGGATGGCGAAGAGGCGGATGAGGAGGTTAGGGAGGGGGAGTAGGAGGAAAAGGAATACAACGAAAGGGGGGGGAGGAGGAGGGGGGGGGGAGGAGGAGGAGGAGGAGGAGGAGGAGGAGGAGGAGGAGGAGGAGGAGGAGGAGGAGGAAGGAGGAGGAGGAGGAGGAGGAGGAGGAGGGAGAGAGGAGGAGGGAGGAGGAGGAGGAGGAGGAGGAGGAGGAGGAGGAGGAGGAGGAGGAGGAGTGAGGAGGAGGAGGAGGAGGAGGAGGAAGGAGGAGGAGGAGGAGGAGAATGAGGAGGAGGAGGAGGAGAAGGAGGAGAGTGAGGAGGTGGGGAGGAGGAGGAGGAGGGAGGAGGAGGAGGAGGAGGGGGAGGAGGAGGAGGAGGAGGAAGAGGAGGAGGAGGAGGAGGAGGAGGAGGAGGAGGAGCAGGGGCAGGACGACGGGCGCCCGAACTCGCCCCAAACGTTCGGCCGCATCTCGATCACCACCGCCTCCTCAAAATTGCACCAGCCCCGCAATTGCGACGACGGCGACGGCAGTGGCGGCGGGCGGCAGACGACCAATCGGCGGCGACGACGACGACGAATGGTATCGTCCCAGCCGCCCCCCTCCCGTGGCCAGGCGGCAGCGGTGTCGGAGCAGCTCGCGAAGCCTGACGATGACATGCACCAGGGGCCGGCGCCGGCGCCCGCGGAGCAGGCAACGGCGCCCAAGGAGCAGATGAGGAAGTGGAGGAAGCAGACGACGACAGAGGAGATGCAGGAGGAGACGGCCGAGAAGACGAAGCCGTTGACGAAGGAGACGGCGAACCAGCAGAGGCAGGCGAAGCGCGAGATGGCCGAGACGCCCGCGGCGGCGCCGAAGCTGCAGCAGCAGACGGGCAAGCCCGAGAGCCTCGCGCCGACGCGCGTACCCGAGGCCAAGGTCACATCGAAGGCGACGCCGCCGAAGCAGAACACCGAGCAGCAGGCCACGCGCGATGCGAGCGGGTGGATTGGGTAGAGAGGCGACTGACAGCATGAACGATCCAGCGTTGGAAAACCATTGGAATTCCATTGGAATTCGTTGGAAATTGTTTTGGGCCCGCATGAAAATCGTAGGGGTGCGCGCGTGCGTCGTTTGGGGGTGGCCTGGGCGTGCAGTTGACAGTCGTTTTGGACGCCATTGCCTGCGCGATCAGAGAAGGCGAGTGGAAGGGCGATGTAACCTATCGGTTGCATATACGGATATATGTGTATATATACATATATATATATATATAAACAAAAATATTTATATATATAGAGAGAGATGGAGAGAGAGAGAAACAAAGAGAGAGAGAGAGAGAGAACAAGAGAGAGAGAGAGAGCGAGAGCGAGAGAAAGAGAGAGAGCAAGATGATCGATCGATCGAACGGGAGAGAAGATGGAGGGGCAGCAGGATAGGATATTAGCGTTTGCGACGTCGTCGACAGCAGCAGCAGCAACGATCAATGGCGGCCGCAATCGTCAGTGTAATCGGCGGCGTCAGACGTCGGCGATCGGCCATCGAATGAATCAGACAGTCCTTCCCCCCTCA
Organism: Prorocentrum cordatum; assembly: GCA_963575745.1. NCBI lineage: Eukaryota > Dinophyceae > Prorocentrales > Prorocentraceae > Prorocentrum > Prorocentrum cordatum. Next base: position 79,912 of record CAUYUJ010015373.1, on the reverse strand, counting down.
ACATGCCGCCGCAAGGCGGAGGGCTACGACGAGCTCGCCGACTGCAGCACCTCTGACAACGCCATTCCGATGGGGCTGTTCGATGATATGTAAGGACAGCCCTGTGCCGCCCCCCTCCGAGCACCCAGCAATCAGCGAGGATCGAGGCAGGAAGCCGAGGGGTCGAGCGTGCGAGGCACAGGGGGGCGACCAGGAGAGACATGGCGCGCACGTGCGTCGCTGTTGGGAGGGGGAAGGTCATTGTTAAACATGGGATCGAGAGTGGGGGGGGGGGGGAATATGGGCGGTGCGCCGACAGGCCCCATGAATTGCAGCATTGTTGTAGTCGCAGTGGCCTGGCAGGGGGGACCTCAAAGACAAGACGCCCCACTCAGCCCTCCCCCCCGCCACCCGGAAATAAAACGCGCACATTGATTGCGGCAGTTGGCATCACCCCACCCCGCCCCGCTCCACTCCACACCGCCTCGTCCCACCCCGCTCATTCCATTTACCCGACTCCACTTCATCACATCGCAGCTCGGTCTCCACATCACCGCAGCGTCATCATGATGCCGTGGGCATCGTCGTTGCAATGTCGAGCTCGTTACGTTCGCAGCAGTATCTGCTCTATGGGTTCATGAGTCTACATAAGCAGTTCTCGCTTCTCCCACGCAACAAGTGGGACACTGTGATCGGCAGGGCGCTCAGGCAGTCCATGGCGGGTGCCGACGAGTCGCCGCGCACGATCCACAGCTCGCCAGCTGCGACCTTGGTGGAGGAAGGAGCCAGCGCTGCTGCCCATCTGGTGGACAGCCGCCAGCCAGCGTCCGAGCCAGCGGATGAGCCCCAGACGCCGCCCGTCCAGGATCGCCGCCGCCGTCGCACTAAGTCAGCACCAGCGGCGGACTCAGCGGCGCACTCGACCATGGGCGATGGCGGCCGCGATCGCTCGCAGCAGCGCGGCCAGTCCAGGGGCGCGCGCGAGCGCGCGCGGTCGCAGTCGCAGACGAGCGACTCGGCCCCGCTGACGGTGCCAGGCGACGTCGGCACGCCGCGCCATCGACGGCGCGAGCACTTGAACCACCCTGGTGCCGAGGAACAGCGCGCGGCCGAGGGGCCGAGTGACACTGCGGTCGAGAGGCCGAGTGACACTGAGGAGGCATGTGATGTTGGCGAAGCTCCGCCGCCTGAGCACGAGCTAGATTGGACTGGTGATGAGGAGCCTCCCCCAGCCCCAGCTGACCCAGAAGGGGGCCCTTGACTATCAAGGTGGAGGCGATCGCGACCCGCTCAGCAAGCTCAGTGCCTACGCAGGCCGCCAGCCCGAAGGCGAGGGTGAGCTTCGCGAGGCGTGCCGCATCAGCCATGACAGCTACGCCGCGGAGTTGGAGATGAAGAAGCAGGAGCTCGAGAAGATACATCAGTGCATCAACGACAGCAGGCGCACCTTCAAGGCGCAGTTCGGCCGCTCCCCGTCGCCGCCGCGCCCGTCGGCGGCTCCTGGGCAGGGCAGCGCAGCGAGCGAGCGGGTGGCGCGGCGCCGCCGCAGCTCGACGCGTCGCTCCAGCGACGGGATGACCAAGCGCCAGGTTCATGGGGGGACGAACGGCATGCACAATATTTGTTGCGCACCTCGTTTCGCCTATTCCTCCCCCTGCTCCTCCTCCACGCCCTCCGCCCCTTCATCCGTATCCCCCCTCCTCCACCGCGTCCTCCCCCCCCGTCCCTCGTCTGCTCATCATCCACTGCCTTTCCCGCCCCGTCTCCTCTGCATCCATCTCCTCATCCTCGCCCCTCTACCGCCGCCCTCCGCCCCCTCCCCCGCCTCGTCCGCGCGCCCCTCGGGCGCATAGGAAGCGAGGGAAGGATGATGAGGAGGAGGGGGAGGTGGAGGAGAAGGATGAGGAAGAGGATGAGGAGGAGGAGGATGAGGAGAGTTGGAGCTGGAGTTGAACTTCGAGTTGGAGTTGGGCGTGGAATCGGAGTTGGAGTACGACGCGTAAGAACATAATGAGGAGGACGAATACGAGGGGAGGATAAGGAAAAGAGACACGGCGAATCGGGGGTGGAAGTGGCACAGGAAGAAAAAGAAGAGAGAATCAGGATACGCGCCCAGCGCACATTGAAATCCCACGTGTTACTAGCAACCCTTCGCGCAGGCGCGGTGGGAGGCAGTTGGCATGGCGCCGCCGCGGCAGCGGTCGCCGACCCCGCCGCCGCCGCCGCGGCGCTCGCCGACCCCGCAGCCGACGCATCGCTCATCGACACCGCCGCGGGCGCATCGCCCGAGCCCCGATCAGCCGCAGCCCGCGGGCGCGGAGGTGGCGGCGTCGACGTCTGAGTCGGAGTGGCAGCCCCAGCCCAGGCAGAAGGTCAAGGCGCGCACCATCCCGAAATTAATCACACCACCCCCGCTCCAACATGTACCTCACCATCCCTCCCCCCGCCCCGACCTCCACATCCACCTTCTCTTCCTAATGTGTGTATTCCGCCTCTTACTCGCATCCCTCCTCCCCAACCACCTGGCCCTCCCTATCCGTATCTCCGTCCCCTCTGTTTCCAGCCTCGCATCCACTTCCGCCCTCGACTCCACATGCGCGCCCGCCTTGTCACGCTCTTCCACCCCGCGCATCCACCGCCACCTCCTCCCCCGCCTCGCCCTCCCCACACTCTTCTCCATCCCCCACATCTCATCATCAACTTCCTCTCATCTCCATCCTCCCCCTCACCATTCGCCAGCATCACCGCCATGCCCGCGGGCAGATTCGCCCCCCCCCCCGGCCCAGCTAGGCAAAGCAGCTCACGGGCAGCGAGCGGTGCAAGCGCCGCAGGGTGGGCGATTCGCCGCGGGCGCACTGGGGCGCTGCCCGAACGACGAGGGATTAGCTAGGAACATGGGCAGGAGGGCACGATGGAGGAGGAAAATGAGTGGGACGGCGGAGCTGTGATGGAACGGTTGAGGACGAGGAGACGGAGAACGATGAGGAGGAGGAGGAGGAGGAGAAGGAGGAGGACGATGAGGAGGATGAGGAGAGGGAGGAGGAGGATGAGGAGGATGGGGAGAACGACGCTGGACTGCGGATGGTAACCAACCGACAACTAAGCACATGGCGGCAATATAACCACATGGGGGTCTGGAAGCGAGAAGATAACCGTGAGGGTGATGAGGGGCGATAAGATAGCTTGGGTTGGGTAGCGCTCAAGGAGCTGGGAAATAATTGGCCGACCGATATGGTGGGCACAAGCCTTACCTTGCAAATGCCCACGCACCGCCCTCCATCCCGCCCCCCGAATGGCCTCGTCGACGCTGGTGTAGGCGAACCTGCCGCGGCGATGGCGTCGGCGCCAGCTCCTGAGAAGGGGCGCATGGGGGGTTGGGAGGGGGGGGGGCGTGATATCTATGCATGCCTGCGAAGGCTGGCGGGGCGGCGCCGCTGGACAGCGGCACTGGCGCCAGCGCGAGCGGGGGCGCGCCCGCCGACGGCGAGGCGCTGGAGACGCCGCAGAAGCTGTCCCAGAAGGCAGAGCTGCTGCAGGAGTCGTTTGAGGCTCGCGTCGCAACCTCCAGCGTTAGCGGCGCGCCCCAAGGAACCAGCATCTGCATTGGGTTGATGCACCAGACATCCAACACTATCTAGCACTATCTAACACTACTATACCAACCAGACAACTATCAAACGCACGCCATTAGAGCAGCCGTGTAACATCGACACCGCCATGCGCCCCATATAAGCCACTATGTATCCTTACCCACCCACCCCGCTGCGAGGCTTGCATCACGAAGCCAGGTGTTCTCACGGCGGACGAGGAGTTTGATCTCTCGTGCAAGCTGTTGACGGCATTCCAGTCGAGCACATTCGAGAAGCTGCTATCGACTAAGGGCTACTCGCGGAACACGTCCAACACGTGGCCCGATGACCCAGCAGAGTGGGGCCCCAAGATGGTCGATTCAAAACGTACGCCTGAGAACGCCGAGGAGTACAGCTTCTGGAAGTCGCTGGCGGCCCAGGATTACAAATTCGGCCTGGACGGGTCGACGGGGAACCCAGCGGCAGGGAAGTGGCAGAGGGCGCTCGATTCCAACGAGACGGACAAAGACGGGCTCACGCTGAAAGAACGATGTTCCCGCGTGACGGGGAACATTGCCAAGCGGAATTTCAGAGCTCAGTGGGCCAAGGCGCTGCACGCGAAGGTGGAGATCGTTCACACCCACGACACCACCGAGCGCAGGGATATGTGGAAGAAGTCCAGCTATCTCCCCATCGGCCGCATCGCCTTCTTGGAGGGCGGCGGCAAGGCGGGATGGCTACAGGCGCCGCGCCATCGCTTCCCATGCCATATCCACCGTCATTATCGTCATGTTCCTCTTCCCCCTCGCATCCTCGTCATCGGTGTCTTCACTCGCCTCCTGCTCATCCATCCGCCTCATCTTTCGCATCGATACCCTCTCCGATCCCCCCCCGCGTCCCCCTCTCCCCCCCCCCCATCATCGTCTAGACACACGCGCCAGGCTAGCAAGTACGTGTGGAAGACGGTGAACATGGGGCCGCCGTGGATCAAATACGACAGCATGACCGAATCGCTTCGGTCATTATACGTAGTCGAGGGCCTGACGGAGACGTTCTCGGAACAGTGGGGCATCCACAAGCGGTGGGTTGTGCAGGCGCATGCCCGAACTTCGATCGTCGATCGCATGCCCCACCCCCCCCGCCCTCCGAACGTAGACTTCAATTGGCCTTCCACCTTCGATTGTGCACCCCGTGCGCGCAGGCCAGGGAGAATGACGAACGCGACGGATAGGATGACGAGGGCACGGACAAGGAGGCTGACGCGGCGGAGGAGGATGGAATGGGACGACGAGGGGGGATGAGAAGGAGGAGGAGAAGAGCGAGGGGGATGAGGAGGAGATGGCCCAAGAGGAGGAGGCTGATGACCACCAGAGGAGGGATGGTGAGACTGCGTAGCGAGGCACAGATCGACAACGGCCCAGCGGCGCTGCAGATGGGGAACTTGGGCGACGGCGGCCCCAGCGCCCTTGGCGCCGCGGGTGTCCTCGCCGCCGCTGGTGCCGATGGCGCCGCTGGCGCCGCCGCCGCTGGCGCTGGCGGCGGGCAGCCTGCGGGTGGGGGACAGGCCTCATGGCATACCTACAACTGCTCTCCTTGTTCAATCGTCCCATGCTCGTCGTCGCGTTCGGGGGAGATGTGGCCTCGTCGAATCGATTGGATTCGCCTCGCAAGCAGATCCTCCCGCGGCCACGTCCAGAACAACACTCACCCACAACAGTCGTCGCCAAGCATGGTTATCGTCGTCTCGCCCTCCTAATTCACGTCTCTCCAGCGAGGCGGCGAAGAAAGGCGGCGAGTCGAACGGCGGTGGCCCGAACGCAGATGAGCAGCCATCATCGGTGTCCAAGCCGAAAAAGGAGAAGACTGGCATCGACAAAAAGATCAGCGAGGTGAAGAAGTTGATCCAATCGTACCAGGGCGCAACGTCACAGGCCAGGAGCATTTTGAAATCAGTTGACAATGACCCAGACTGGGCCGCCATCAAGACCCACGGCTACGACAGTGCGCTGAGGAAGGCGCTCAAGAACCTCGACGACGCAATCGACGCAGACGTGAACGTGAGCAGGGTCATGACACAGAATCTGCAGAAGCTTCGCGCCACAGTCAGCACAGACCACAAATTCCTGAGCCACTTGGACCTGGCGCTTGGCCTCGAGAGCAGCATCAAAGACGTATGCGACGAGCGGGCTGCCTTGTTCGGCATGTACGAGGTTCGCAAAAAGCAAGAGGCTGACCGTGCTAAGCAAGATGCTGCAAAGGCAGGCAGCGCGTCTGGCGGTGATCAGTCGGCGGCTGCGGGTGGCAAGAGGAAGCGCCCGCGCAAGTAGTGAGGAGTGGCGCTGGTACAGAACTTTTGAACGATATCTGTCATGACGCTGCTGGGCATCATGCGGGGGTGACAGACAGTGCGCGGTGTGATTCCTGTGCTGTTTGAATAGCACGTATTTGCAGGTGTTCTGCTCACTTGTATGGACAAGTGATGGGATGCGCACTGTACCTGCAATCGTTTCAGCACGACTTGCACTTAACATTTAGAATTTATCGACAACGCGTAAACTAACTGATAACACCAACTATTTCGGCATAATTTACAAAAAAACACGCATGAAACATATTTTTCACACCGAACCGCTCACACACCACATGTTCCGCTTATTTCGTGTGATATTGCTGATGTGTCAGGGTACGGGCACCGTTGGAATACCGTTGGAATTCTACCGTTGGAATTCCGTTGGAAAATCGTTGGAATCTGATTTCCCCATGTGTTTTTACAGTGAATCGTGGCGTTGGAATTTCACAACACGACCGTTGGAATTCCGGTGGAATTGCGTTGGAATTTCTCAGGTGCAAATCAACCGTGATCTCAGCATATGAGCATCATTCTTTGATTACTATTATGGTGCAGGTCGGGCTATGCGTATGCCTGTGGATCTAGATAGGACAATCTGTGATTTCAGATGCTTGATCAGTGTTCGACGCTCGCAGTCGACAGGATCAGGCCTGTGACATGAGCGCGGCATGAACCTAGGGCATCAACATCACTAGACGTACGCTCGGTTCGTGCATATTGACAGGAGTGGGTGGCAGATGATATGAGTGGGAGTCATGGGGATGATAAGCCATACACAGTAGCAGCGCATGATGACAACAACGCCGAAGGGGCGGCGCCTTGTCACAGCGACTTGCGATTGGTGGCTGGTCGCACCTGCGGTGTGATCCCCCGCGCACGTCCTGTCTTGCGACCCCGTTCCGACAGTCACGTCTCCAACTCTGCTTCTATATCCCCTCTCCAACCACCAACCTCGAATCAACTTGGCACTTCATATTCGCGTTTCTCATCACATTCCAACTTGCCCACTGTCCGTGGTATCCACATCGCTGTCATGTCGCCCATCTCGCGTCATGACATCGTGACCGCCCCAATCGCCACCCCATACCCGTGTGTATTGCGTCGCCCGTCGTCCTCCTCATCACGCGCCCTCCCGTCTCGGTCGTTCCTCCTACATGTCATTCATGTCGCCATCTCTCTCCCTCCCTTTCCCTATCATGACAGCGATGTGCCCGTCGGTATGCCACTATCCGCATCTCAAGTCTTTTCCATGTGCCCGCTGCCTATTCGATCTGTGTTGGTAGCGTGCGCAAGCTGGCGCGATCGCCCGCGTGGGGCAAGTCGCGCGCACTGCATGTTTTTAGATTGCTGGTACCACGATCGTGTGCAAAACAACGCATGTCCTATGTCATTCGGGATCATCGATTGGTATGCATGCCCATATTGCATCGGCGGATGCGCTCGGATGGGCATCGGTTTAGGTTCGGCATCGGACGGGCATGATACGATAGGGGTGGCGAGGTTGACACTGAGCTGGGGTGAATCGGGATATGGCATGAGATGGTCTGACTCATGGTTGTGATTCGGGGCGATGGATGGGCTGATAACGGAGTTGTGTCGGAATAATATGATGGGGATGGTGATGGTAACACAATGTATGATGCCGATGTTGACGATGAAGGGGTGGGGCTCTGCCCTGCATGGTTCAATTGCTGATGATGCGGACTATGCGATGATGGGGATGTCGAAACGGACCGACACGCAATCGAACCTCGACTACCATTGTGGTGTGGTCTCGTGAACGGCCGAAAACATATGATATCAGTCTGGCATGTAGGGTGAAATTGATGACGGGGTGGATGATGGCGATGGCGTGATTGCGTTATGCCTTTCGACGCGCACAATCGGGCACGCCCCTGACACCTCGCCGCCGCCAGGACGTGGTGGCGTCTCGCTGATGGCGGTGATCACCGAGACCATCTTCGGCTAGGCACAATTGTGCACCCGCCGCTAGCTGCCGATTGCTCCAGCGGGCGGGTGTCGGCCCCTTTCCAGACATGGCTGTGAGACCGTGAGAGGATGCAACGTTTTAGTTGGTCATACGGTTTGTTGATGACATCGCAGTGGTTTGGTAATGTGCCCGCGTGTGATAATGGGCAATATTAGCCGCACTTAGCCCAAGCGTTACGCACAATACGAACCGTACACGACACACCTGATATACAGGTGGTGTAATCCAGTGTGTTGCATGTGCGCTCCACCGACCACGTGCGTTATGAATAGTATATCGGTACATGCCACGCTCGACGGCTATACCCCAGGGGTGCATAATACATTGGGATGTGCAAAGCGATGATGATCGAATGTGTGAATGCATCCTCTCACGTCTCCCGAATGCTAGGCACAGAGCACAGAGCACCGTGGGGTGCAGCATCCTGTGCTTGTTTGTTTCTTGGCCAAGTGCCGCCACTGTTCTGCATGCGCTGTCTGCCCATGGCGTCGCATTCGGTGGCTCTCAATGGTTGGACGTGTCGCAACTCGATCCGAACCAATCCACGCATGACCACATGGAGTCGACACACCCGTCACCACGCACCAAACGCAACCAACACGCATACATATACACCGCATGTACATGTACATATATACACACACTTATATACACTCATACATAATCATACATATGGCTTAGGGTGTACACGAACTACGCGTTTGAATTGCGTTGGACTGTCGTTGGGCTTGCGTTGGAAAACCGTTGGAATTCCGTTGGAATTTCATTGGAATTCGTAGTAATATCATTGGAAAAGTTGGAAACCACCGTCGCCACGTGAACGGTTGCACGAACACGCCACGGTATTACATTTGAGTCACATTGCCGTGATACCGATCGCGCGCAATATGGTGCGTAGTTGACACGTTGCGTGATATGGCGCTACAATTTTTCGGAACACGTGTGACGTGTATGTTTGACATCAATGCTGATATGTTAGTTGTAGGCATCGCCTCACAATCGAATTCGCACGCACGCACTACGGCCCGCACCCGACTGACATTTATACACGTGTACGCCTCGCCACGAGCACGTGTCAATGTGCATTTGCAACGGTTGGCAGTGCGCCGCCATTCGAGATCAGAACACATGCGCGATAGCACGGGCGGTGTACTGTACTACGTGTGCGTGCTCCGCACGTGATGGCATCATCGTGATGTGAGCCGCGGGTGCATTTCGTCGGTGGATATAGTTGCTCGAGCAATATGCACGCCAACCACAGCCATGCAACGCCGTGGCGACAGGAGCCGCTCGCAGCGCCGCCCATGGCAGACTTCGTCCATTGCTCAGCGCAAGGCTGGGTCTGATTTACTTAAGCACTTGATGAAGTTGTACGCGTCATGTCGGATAACGGCGCAGCAGTTCGCAGTGGCGTGCCATTTTGCCAGCGAAGCTGGTGTTCCTGGTGGAGATTTCAAGCGGTATGCGAGCCCAGAAGGGCTCCAGTCGGGCAAATACCAGCACAATTTAGATAAAGTGTTACCCCAGCCAGCCCACTTATACCTCATGTCGGTCCCTCAGAACCTGCATAACTCCCTCTTGAGAACGGTGCAAAGTGTTCCGATCAAGCTCGGGTATGAGGCCATTGAAGATGAGTTGCAGAGCGACCCGACAGTCTGGACAACAGCTCAGACAGACCCCGCCGATCGACCAGAAAATGTGATGGACGTCATTGCATATAAATCGCATCCCTTGGTGATTGCAGCCGAGGCCGCCGGGCGGCCGAAGCCCCTTCCATTAGCCATATACGTTGACGGGGTAGCATACATACAACAAGCAGCGGGGCGATCAGATACGGTAATGGGGTTTTGGCTGGTGAATCTTCTTTCGAGTAAGAGGTATTTGTTGACGACCCTCCGCAAGAGCGACGAGTGTCAGTATGGTTGTCGAGGGTGGTGTTCGGTGTTCCCGATCTTATCTTGCATTCGTTGGCAGCTCGAGAGCATGGCTCTCGGCACCAGGCCAGACTCGATGCACGATCTTAAGCCGTGGCCGCCAGGGCAAGAGCCCACGCAGCGGCAGCTATCCTACAGTGCAATGCTTCTTTTTGTGAAGGGAGACTGGGCAGAGCATAGCAAGACATTAGCATTGGCACCTTGCAACCAAAATGATAATTGTTGCCAATTCTGTGAAATGAACCGATTCGACCGACATGATTGCTCACATTTCCTTTCACACGACAGCGACGAGCAGTTACCTTTACGCGATCATGGCGATTACGAAAAGGATGTACAGAAATGCGAGATTAAAGTTCATGTGGCTAGTGTCGAGCAGCTGCAGTCTCTGGTATCATCTCTCAGATGGTTCAAACCAATAAAGAGAAATGCTGTACAGCTGCGAGGTAGGTGTATTTACAAAGACGTTGCAATTGGGGGGGTGGTTCTTGCGTTGGGGGATAGATTGGAACCATCGGCAGACATGACTGACATTGCCTACCTGGGTCGGAGGACGCCCCCATTCGATGTTACGTTCTGGCGCGCGAGAACTCATGGAGCACGCGCAGTCCAACTCGATTCCGTGCACCACCGATGCCCACTATTCTCCAGTGACGTGTTGTGTACGAGTCCTGCACGGACTCTCGCTATCGACGCAATGCATTGCTTGCATTTAGGAATTGCGATGCGATGTGTTGCAGCATGCCTCTGGCGAACAATACTGGCGAACCCATGGGGCTTCAATGGGGGCGAATCTCACAAGCAAGATCTCGGGCTTCGGCAACTATGGGGGGAACTGAAAGCATGGCAAGAACAACATGTACCTCAAAATGAACGGCTTCATATGCTCACGGCAAAAATGATGGGGTCATCCCGTGGACACACGACCGAGGACCAATCGGTAATTCAAACCGCGTTGTGTTCTTGTTCTTTTGCGACGCGCATGCCCACCGCACGCGTCAATCCTCGTCGCCGCGACGGACGTGGCTCGGAAAGCTACGCCGCGTGCATCACCAGCACGGGCGGTAAATTGGTTGGGCCTTGTGTTCGGAGGGGGTAGGTTTCATTGTTTCTCATGTTTACCCTGTCCCAAGAACCCGCGTCACGGTGGCTGTCATATGAGCTTGAAGGCAGCGGAGTGCGGCTTGCTCTTGGATTTTGTGGTGGACAATCTACTGGCGCACGGGGGTGCGGAGCGATTTGGGGGGCCTCTCATTGGCGCTGGGGTGGCACTCCAAGGCTTTTTCCAGATCATGAGAAACGAACCCAACGTAGTTTCGGATGATGGGTGTACCATGATGCGCAATTACATTGACCTCCACATACGTTGCTGCAAACAAGCAGACATCGACCTGACGCCCAAGCACCATGTGGCGCGCCACCTCGCAGACAGGACCCGTTTTTTTGAAGGGGGGGTGTTTCGACCTCTCTCGCTCGAGCTCCCGCTCTGTCGCTGTCCCAGGGCCCCAGGGCGGCCGTTGGGCACGTCGCACGTCATCCTCTTGGCCATGCCCCCGCCCACCAGACTACCCTTGCTCCATGTTCCATCTCCTCCCGCATTGTTTTCTCTCCGCCCCGTTATCCGCCCCTCCGTTCCCGCAATCATGTCCTCAATCTTGATGCCCCCCTCCCCAGAGCAGAAGAACCCAGGCGCCTTGCGCTCGCGGTCGCGCGCCGTGCATCGCTGTCTCGAGCGACCGCTGGCCCCGTAGGAGGCGGCGGGCGAGTCGCCACGCTCTAACGGGGAGCGATATTGAGCGCGCATGGTATATATAATGGGAGATAGGGAGGGGGAGAGAGAGGGAGAGAGAGAGAGCGATCTATATATATATAGAGAGAGAGAGAGTTTGAGGGAGCGAGCGAGAGAGAGAGAGAGAGAGAGAGAGAGAGAGAGAGAGAGAGAGAGAGAGAGCGAGCGAGAGACATGCGGGGCATGAGGAGAGGGATGGGTATATAGAGAGATGGTTAGGAATGGGGATGCATGGGGGATAGCGGAACGACGGGGACAGGGATGGATACGTAATACGGATGCGGATGAGGAGGGGGGCGGGGGATGGCGATGGGGGGGCGCTATAGGGGGATATAGAAGGATATGACGATGCATATGGAACGTTATATAGAACGCGGGAGGGATATCACGGGCAACGCATATAAACCGATCAAGGCACGGTGCGACCAGCTATACATTTACGTCGTTCGCATATGGCGAGATACACGTCATTGTGGGGATGGGGGCGCTTGCTTAACAGTAGCACAGCACGTGCGCATTGACGTGGCGAAGGGGGCAGGGCAGCAAGAGCCGCGCAGTTAAAACAACTACCCAGTCTCCAAGGGTGCAGTTCCAGGGGCCCCCAAAAGTTTACAATTGCTTCTTGGACGAAGGGCTCAACGTGCTGCTGCGTGACGTGTGTAAGTATTGCCATAGGGCGACTTTTGGCTCCAGGTGCCACGCGCTACTCGAACTTCAGGGGCGGCTGGCACTCTCGAAATACATAGGCACGAATAGATCATGGCTTCCGCTCGTGTCTGGCTGGGAATGACATGTTTGCTTCTAGCGAATGCCGCCCCAGCGCACCGCCATGCAGAGTTTGCCACAGCAAGACAGTGGGCGCGCGCTGTTTCCCGACGATTGGTAACGAGTGGCGTGCCAGGGCGTCTCTCGGGCCACGAGGATACACTGCCCATGCTCGACGCTGCGTCGACGCACATCTGGAACGTCATACACGCAATACCACGAACAGTGTCGTGCCTGGAAGTGTTCTCGGGGCACGGTGGAATCACCCACGAGGTTGCAGCAACGCATGGGCTTGAGACATACGCTTTCGACAAAGATAACCATGCGCACCAAGACATCACAACGTTATTCGGCATGCTTTACTCGTTCTATATTTTAGCTTCAGTGCGAAAGCGAGGATTCGTACACTTTGCACCGCAGTGCTCTACGTGGATCAACATGGCCATGCATCATACGAGAAGGACTCGGGCCAACGTCGTCGGGGACGATAGCCGCAGTGACGTCCGCGACGGCAACCATACGGCAGTGGTGGTGTCGGCTGGGGTTAACCTGAAACGTTCGGTACATATACTACCACATCCCCCACCCATACACGAGTGACACACGGTTTCGTGTCGTCGCCCTCTTCTTCCTCATCCCTATCCGCCTCTTCCCCGCCCACCTCTCCATATTCATCATATTCGCCCTTGTCGTCCTCATCATCGTTCGCCTCGTAACCACCCTCCCCACCCGCATCCTCCACCCTCGCCCCCCCGTCGCCTCCCGTCTTCCAAATGATCGCACCCCCGCCGGGCCACCACCCTGACGTCATTCCTACCTGTGCGCCCCTCCGTGCCACCGCCCCGCCCGCGGCAATTCCTGTACACGGGTGGCCCGAGGGTGGTGGCTTGACACGACCGTGTGGCTCACGCAAGGGGGGCGTCGTTTGATGCGCCGAGCGCGCTCGCGTTTTCCGCTAACCCCGCGGGGGGTGATCGGCGAACGCAGATGTTCAGGGGGGCTGGCAGAGGCGACAGTGGGCGCCAAAACGATCAAGACTGAGCGACGGTAGGGCTGATGCCCGAGAGAGAGAGCCACTGTGATCAGAAGATAGGTCGAGCGGGGGAGGGGCGACATGTGGCGCGGCGAGGATGTAGACACGCAGAGCAGAGCGCACGGGACGGGGAGGGATGCTGATGATGATGATGATGCTGATGATGATGCTGCTGATGATGATGATGATGATGATGGTGGTGATGATGATGCGAGGGAATGTGAGGAGGATGGATGAGGATGATATACCAGACGAACGAACGTGCGTGTGAGTGGCCAGCAGTGCTGATACACTCAGCGCCACCCCCATCCCCACGGTGACTCATCGGGAGTGCGATCGTTAGACTGTGGACACTCACCCCCCCCCCCATTGCTGCGACCTGTTGCCCAGGTCGTGGATGTTGAGTTTCGCGCACGCCCGTGATGTATTCTTCATGGTAGAGCAGCCCAACAGCAGCATGTTTTTCCTGCATGCGGCGGTCGACGCCGCGCTGTCAGCGTGTGCTGCATTTCGCGTGCACACTTGCATGGGCGGTTTCGGTGCTCCAACTACCAAGCCGACCGAACTGATGACTAGTATCCCTGCGTCGCGCTTGCATCTCCTCGCAAAGACGAGCAGCGATGCGCTCGCGCTCGCTGGGCGCAAACGCACGAGCCCGTGTGTGAAGCAAACGATGCGCAAGGCGCCACGATCCGCAAGCAAGTGGAATAAGAAATCGTGGATCACAGGCAACAGCGGGATCAAGGCATCCCAGGTGTATCCTTTAAGCTTCTGTCAGACGGTTGCCGAGCTAATCGTCGAGCTATCTTCTGGCAGCATCTGATGCGCAACGCGGTCGGCGCGACATGGGGTTGGCTGACAGCGGCGCTTAGCCGCGGTTGAGGGCACGTTGCGCAGGATGCGCAGCGGTGGGCCTAACGCGTGGCGCTCGACATCGGTTGTTGTTTTTTATGTTTGACAAGTTTAGACCGCCATGATGCGCTGCCTGGCTTCTCATGGAGCTCGCGCTCACGTGCACAGGGGTTCATGCTCAGTCGCGCCCCTCGGATTCTCGCCAACCATATAAATATGTGTTTATTTCTCTCGCGCTCTCTCTCTCTCGCCCTCTCTCTCGCTCTCGCTCTCGCTCTCGCTCTCGCTCTCGCTCTCTCTCTCTCTCTCTCTCTCTCTCTCTCTCTCTCTCTCTCTCTCTCTCTCTCTCTCTCCTCCCCCCCCACCCCCCCCCCCCCCTCCTCACACATTATCTCCCTGGATCGTTATCATGCCTTTGTCTACGCGGTCGCGCAGTCGCCGTGCAAGTAGTTCGCTATCGCTATATCTATCTCTCTCTCTCTCGGTTTGTCCCTCTACCCGTCATTATCCCCTCCCTCATTCAGTCCATCTCCCTCTGCTAATTCGCAGTCTTATCGTTTCTGGGGGGCATCTCGACATCCCTAGCTTGTGTGCGTTGATCGGCACATTGCGTTCGCAGCCTCGACGTCGAGTCATTGGCGTCTATATGGGCACTCGCTTGTCACATGCGCCCGCCCTGGTTCTGGCGCCCAGCGTTTGGTTCAATCGCCTGGGATTCACACGCAACTTCCAACTCAAAATCGATGGTGTAAGTACAGTTCTCCGATGGCCCATCCCTAGTTTGAAGTTGCACGACTGTTGTTTCAACGTGGCGCTGACTTGTGGCGGATCCCCAGATCGAGGCAACGCGCAGTCATATGTTTATCCAACTCGGTGCGAGTGATGACGTCACCAACCTGCGTCTTTTCCTGTGCCTCCAACGAGTCTAGCTGACTCGGATGTGCAATCTTTCTCATGCCTGGTGTGGCGTGCACGCGCGCGTGCACCGCGCTCGCGGGCGCGTGCGTCTGTTTGCTGCGTCAAGTGTTTCGCTTCTGCAGATTGGGCTCGCATTTGAACGCGGGCTACATTTGATATCGCTAATAATTGGTGCAGAGCGCGCCGGCATAGCGTTGGGAAGTCGTTGGAATTTCATTGTGGTTTGTTGGACGGTGCGCGCGTAGTATCACGCGTGATATCTAGTATACGACAATATGCGTGCGATTCACACACGTCGCGCGCCTGGCAAACCAACACACGGGTAATATATTAGCGAGATAGGAGCAATGGCGGGAAGGCAGCAATAGAACACGAACACGGTGACCGCTGACGGAGATGAGGTGACATCGGCACGCACGCGCACGCGCGCGCACATGCGCCACATCCGCGCACGATCGCACCAGTTACCAACGATCCCATGTTTGAATGCATGTGCTTTTTGAGGCGCGTGCAAGCATGCCCTGAGACATCTGGCACTGGAGGTGCGCAAGCAATGCGTCGGGCGAAATACAGAGCTCGACGAGGAGCGGGCGAGGACGGACGCAAGAGGTAGAGTGAGGAGCGGGTGGGGGCGGAGGAGGTAGAGGGAAGAACACTAGTCAAACACAAATAGGGATGGACAGGGACGCGCCATCAGAAGGGCGTGGCAGACACGACTGTTGCATGCAAGTATACGTCTCGACGGATGCGGAGGGGGTGCCTCTCCATTGGGCATTGCCGACCCTCCTCTGCGCACTCGCCCAACGCTGCGACCCCCACCCGCCCGACAAACATCGATATGTTCAGGCACCCACCCACATCCCCCATCCCAAGAGGAACGCAACGGTGAGTTAGCGAAGATAATCGCGCAGCGTGGAATGTATAATAAAACGAAACGACGTTCGTCACGAACACATTTGCATCGCAGCCGATTTGGCACGAACCCATTTACCATTCATATTGGCCAGAAGGGCCGATAGTTGTACCGCGCGCGTGACACTACGCGCGAACATGCCGCAGAAGGTTAAGGGCGAGTGCTGTTGGTGGAACCAGGTTGACCAGCGTGAGCTGGAGATGGAGCCGAAGCACAGGCCAGAGTGGATCATTAGTAAAACAGGTGAACGGTTGATTCCAAATTGGTACCGTTGGCAGCCCGATTCATGGGCGTTCAAGTGCATGTTGTGCAATTTGGACGCGCCGAATGGCAGCCACGTGCAGTCGAACCAACATCAGAATGGTCTGCGGTGGAAGCCGAAGGAGATGTTCGCAGACCAGGCGAGGCTGATTGCGGGAGTGATTCCAAATACTGAGTATGACTACGAGGACCCGTGGGACCTCAACCCAGCGAAGCAAGATGGTGATCGTGGTGATGCTCCTGATGGTGGTGTTGGGAGCAACGACCCGTGGCATCCTGATGGAGATCGTGTGTTGGCGCTGGTGCATCCGCAGCCGCCGCCTGGGCTGGGTCGCGACGATCATCGCAACGAGTTTGATGATATCAAAACGGAGATAAGGAATCTAACCACTGCGGTGGAAGGTCTTCAGAATCTTGTGTTGGCACTGTCTGCTGCGGTTCGTGAGTTGAGCGGCCAGTCTCAGGCGACGCGCGATGGCGCGCAGAACGGAACCCCAAAAGAGGAGTCCGAGGTTGGCAGTGATTAAACGCGTGGTGTTTCAAGGCTTATATGGCCATTTGCAGTTTGGGTTCGGCCGAACCCACTTCGCCACTGGCGCAATCCTCGCGACGAGTTTTTCGTGCGCGAGGAGCACACTTCTTTACTTTAAGAGCCCTGCCGCGCTCGCCAGTCACCAGCCATCGCCATATGAGTTTTATGTGCTGGATATGCCCGAGCGCTCGAGCTACAGAGATCTGTGGGATCCAAGACTCTGAGGAAGAAAACTTAAAAACTCTTCTGCGTATAACACAAAGGCACCAACGAGGCCCCTAAACTCCGAGGCTCCAGAGGCCCCATAAACAGCTGGCCCTAATTACGCTCCAGGGGCTCCAGAGGCTAAACAGCTCCAGAGGCTCCAAAGGCTCCAGAGGCTTCAGATGCTCCAGGGGTTCCAGAGGCTCCAGATCACGATCGGTTTGAAGGTATGATTGGCTAACGCTTCAAGCTCTGAATCGACCAACTCCTGGAGTGACTGTGTAAGGCAATCGAAGAAAACATATGATGGACATAACGTTGGCATACATATCATGTGGGCATGTAGGCATATCATGTGATTGTACAACAAACCATGTAGGCATCACGTTGGCATGTATATCGTGTGGGCATCACGTTGATTTATACACATATAATCACACCGTTAGCACTTGCATTTGTTACTACAACACTGATGCTTGAAAAACAAGCTGCACGAATCATGATATACATGATCCTTGAAACACAAGCATTCCGGACCACAGGGACGGCAGGATCCTGCAAGATCCGGCGCTCTGGCCGACCTCCGAGTTGCATGGGCCTCCCCGTCTCGAGGCTCCCGGCTAGGGCCCGCACGTGCCCGCGGCCAGGGGCACCGATCTTCTCCTCTGTTGCATGCCCAGGTCGGCCTCCGACCAATAGGGGACCAAGCAAGGGCGTCGACATGACAACTCGGAGGTCCGCGCAGACATCTCGGATCGGCGCTGGACCCCCCTCCCTGGCGCGCGGAGCGCGCGCCCCTGGCGCGCGGAGCGCGCGCCATGGGCGGCGCTGGAGGCGCCGCCGGGGGGCTCCGGCGCCGATCCGAGAAATCTGCGCGGACCTCTGAGTTTGTATGTTTACTCTCTGACATAATGGTGATAATCATAGAAAACATCTACGTCGCAGAGAGAGAGAAGGGGGCTGGGAAGGGGCATCTCAGTCCTCGATACATATATATATATATGTATATATATACATATTCATCTACATAAAGACATATCTATATATGTGTATATATATATATAGAAACAAAGCAGCTTGCCCCGATTTGCGGCCGCCGCGATCAAAGCGAGACCTTAAAAACTTACCCAGTCGGGGTCCGATATCACGCAACAGCCCGAGACGCGCAACAAGAGATCCGATGCGTTTCGTCAAGGTGCACCATGGTTTTTCGTTTCTGGCGATCTCCGGTGGCGCCTCCAGATCGTGAATAAACTGTTGCGCCGAAGGTCTCCATAGTTTCTTCGACTGGTCCGACTGGATCCCTTTGATGAGAAACCCAGGCCCTAGGCAAGAAACATGCCAGAAGCTCAGCTCTGGGCTTCTTGTGAGGGTGTATTGCGGCCGCGTCCACAAAACACAATACAACTTAATCCCCATCAGTTCCCAGACCACCGACGTGGTGATTTTAGTCACAACGTCGGCACCCAGAAGTCTCGACCCCCAGAAATCACGATGCCTTCTCCTGGTCTCCAGGCCTGGTAAGGGCCCCTGGAGGTCGAATCAACAAAAACATGTCATGATTTCTTCACAACGCGAGGGGGCCTGGGTTGCGGATAAGAGGGGCGCGGGAAGCGCCGCGGCGCGGGAAGAGTCGCGACCCGCCCGCGCAGCGACCCACCACCGCCGCGACCCACCCGCGACCCACCTGCCACCACCGAGATTAAGCCGCGCAAGGACCTTCGCTGGCGAGGACAAGCACAACAACAATAAGATCGACAATCCGCCGACCCCTTGGGGTCATCGGCGTGTGAGATGCTTCCCCCCTCCCCAAACCCCTCCCCCCGGAGCCTGGTCCGGTCGTTTTGGAGGGGGGGGGGGGGGGTCCGGCCGGATTCCCCGGGATCCGCCGGCGCGGTCCGGGGGGGGTCATCCGCTCCAGAGAGTCTGCTGGGGGGGCCGCAAACGAGCGAAGAGGCTCCCAAGAAGCTCTGCAGACGGTCCAAGAGGGCCCCGAGTCGCCGAAAAAACACTCGAAGACGGTCAAGATGGCCTCCAGATGGCCCCAGATGCCTCCAAGACGCCCCAAGAAGCTTCCAAGACGCCTCCCAAGATGGCCCCAAGAGGCCAAAATCGTCGATTTCCATTGGTTTTTTCAACGTTTTTGGCCTTCGCGTTTTTTCGGGCTTCCGACGCTCCAAGACGGCGAAAGAAGCCCCCAAGACGGCATCAAGACGACCCGAGAGGCTCCCAAGTGGGCCCCAACACGGCCCAAGAGCGCCTCAAAACGGCTCAAGAGGGCCTTCAGACAGTCCAAGAGGGCCCACAGAGGGGCCCAAGAAAGGCTCCAGACGGGGACCACGAACCTAAAATTCTAGCCTTCCGCCCCAAAAGGCGCCAAGGAGGCCCCAAGAGGCCTCCAAGAGGCTCCAAGAAGCCCCCAAGAGGCCCCCAACAAGCCCAAAAAAAGCCCCAAGCTGCCCCAAAACAGCTCCCCAGAAGCCTCCAAACTGCCTCCCGCAGGCCCCCGAGAGGATTCTCACGACGACGGCGCCAGAGGCTCCCACAACGGTCAACGAAGCCCCCAAGATGGCCCCAAAAAGGTGCCCAGCCTACGCCGTCGAGTCTGTCGCCGCCATTGTCGTCCTCGTCGTGTTCTCCTGCTCCTTCTCATCCTCCTCTTCCGCCCCCTCCTCCCGTCTCCCCTCTCAGCTTTCTGTCTCGTATTCCCTCCACTGGCTCACTTTTCACCTTCTCCGCCTTTGGCTGCTCCCCCATCCTCCCTCCTCCACGTCCCCCTTATCCATCCCGTCCCCAGCGGTCAGATTCCTCGCAACTTCCGTGCCTTGTCGCAATGCTCGTCACTTGGTTCCGCCGGGCGTTTCGGAGGGTCTCTCCGCGGCGCTCGTCCCGCTTTAAAACACTTCGCGCACACAACTGGGTTGTTTCGCTTGAAATAATTCTTCTTCTGGTCTTTCGACAAATGGCCCCCGTCTGAAAACGCTGGTTTCTTCCCGTCCCCGTTCGGTGGGCACGCGGAGCATTCAAACTTTTTCGCCCCCGTGCGCGCATCGCCCCAGAAAAAAAAACAAGGGGTCGGCGGATGTGGCGTAAGCTTGAAGAATCATCATTAGAAGACTATTCGATCCTCGTTTCTCGCGTCACTCAACGCATCTACCCCCTAAACCTCGATACTCGCCCTCTTCGTCTTCGATCCGTTGCCATTTTTTTTGGGGGGGGGTCGAACTCCCTCGCATGCCACGTGTAGTTGGCGAGGCCTGGAATTGTAAGAGAAGGGCGCAGTAACAAAAAGGAGAGAGCGAAAAAGGGAGGAGGAGACGACAAGGGAGGGGGGCAAGATGCAGGGAGGAGCAGTGAAGACGAAAAAGATGCAGCAGTAGGGGGAGAAAAGAGGAGCAGGCAGACTGGCGAGCGGACCCTCACAAGCTGTCGGGCGCGCGGGTCCTAACAAGCGGGTCGGGAAAGGGGCCTAAAACCAACTCCGTCAATTGCAAACACAACATCAGGCGAGATAACGATTCCGTGGAGGGAAGAGCGCGGCGCCTGAATAAACTAGAGGAGGTCCAGAGAGAGAGAGAGAGAGAACAACAAATAAAGAGATAAAGAGAGAGAGAGAGAGATAGAGCACGATTCCTCGGTATGTTGCCAGGAACGGGGCGCGAGCCCCAGCGGGGCGACTTGAATAGAAAAATACAATCGGCACCTGGCGGGGAGGATCGATCATACTTACCTTTCAGGCATGAGAGTTCAATCAGTTTACACATTTTTGCTCGTTGCCTGCGTGTCACCCAAAATGTATACATCCAAACCCTCGGTACCATGCCCTCGTCATATTCGATCGTGCCCCCTTTGGGGGGTATATCTTCATCGCCTGCCACGTGTAGTTGGCGCGGTGGCTGGTTACCTTTAGACTTAAGCCAGTCTACTTGCATGGCACCTTGCCGCCCCCCCCAACAAAAAAACACAAACCATCTCCGCCGCCTGTTGCAACATAGCTGGGCCGAGAAGACGTGACTTGGGTGAAATCCAGATTTTCGTGCGGGACTCGCCACGCCCATCCACCCCCTCCATGCAAGGACATCTGCGATAATCTGAAGAAAAAGCCTCAAATGAGGCCCAGGGCTCCTGTCGTGATTTCCCACAGTGATGCCAACTGATCTCGGAGAAGACATCCATACAGCACCAGCACGCCTGGCCAGGTGTTTGCTGGGCCCTGGCCCGGTGCATCGACAGGTTCGTGTCGTGACGACCTCGGCGCTGGTTTCTGACACAGCGCGACAGAATTATAGGGATGCGCGGAGAGGATGCAAGGACCTTGAAACCCAAGTTGAAGCCGTTTGAGCGCGACAAGGCCAATGATATTGGCCATATTCTATATAAGAATGGCCCGGAGATGCAAAGATGAAAGGGTGCTGCTCGCCACGCTGGATCCTGTTTGCGTGGACCGCGTGAATCGTTCAGCCCTGAACGGCCGTGGATTTCCGATAGCGCAGACCGTCTGACATCGGCATATCCCCGGCCACCAGCAGCCTTCCACCTTCGCCACCCGCGCTGAGGTCATCGCCGCGTCGACACGACACGAACCTGCTGCACGCCCTTCTGGCCGAGGGGTCTATACAACTGGCCATCGCTCGGACGTCCATTCCCTGTGTTTTTGTCGGTTTCGTGCGTTGATTTTTCGCCAAATGATCAAGGATGCTCTTCGATGGTCCTCGCCGAAGAAAAAAGCACACGTCCGAGCGATGCCAGGACAACAGCCTGGGGCCCCCTTAGGCCCTGGGACGGCCCTGGCACAGCACTGCTGTGGTGTGTGGATGCCTCTTGCGGATGTCCCTGGAGGTCTCTAGAGGCCCCTGCAGAGGCCCTCCGATGGCCTCCCAAGGCTTTGTCTGGATCAAGCGCGCACATGCGGATCAGACCCAAGCCCCCTAACGTCGCCTTTCCTGCAGAAGGACAGCTCAGCGATCCAAGCCGCGACGCACAAAGCGCGGCGATCCTTACGCCCCCGCGGGAGATCTGGCGCAGACATGCGATGTCTTGATGTTGATGTTCAGATGGTCCTGGAAGTCCCGACCGTTTCCCCAAGGCCAGTCTTATCCCAGATCGTTGTTTGACGGTGCTGGAGCTCGGCGATGACCCCCGAAGCCGAACACGGCAACAAGCCTCCCGTCGTGTTTGTGTGCACGACGCAGGCATGTCTTGATAGCGGACCTGCCGAACCACACTGGGTTGGCCGGGGCCGCGACGCGCCAAGCGCGGCTAGCTCCGGGGAAACCGAGAAGCACCGATACCGCCACTCCCCAGACCTCTGCCAAGAGCGCGGTCTGACCAGGACTTCGAGGCGAACCCGGCGGTGGCGACGAGGGCCTCCGAGGAGGCCCAGTGGCGAAAACGAGGCAACGGTGGCGGTATCGGTGCCTCCTCCTCCTCCTCCTCCTCCTCCTACTCTGGATCTTCGGGCCGCAGCGGGCGACCGCTTCCTTGGGTGTAGTTTTTCGGCATGGGCTAGGTTTCGATGGTTCCAGGGCCCGATAGCGGGCCCTGGAGGCCGAGATCGAGGGGGAACCGCAATGATTGGAAAACCAAAGCAGTCGGAGATCTGGGCAGGAGGTTCTTTGTCCCCACACTGAGGCAAGTGTACTTGCATGGTATGCCCCCCCACCCCCACCGCCAATCCCAACAGCGCAAGAGAGCCCCGAAGTGCGTGAAATCCAGATGGCCTTTCGGGCCTCACAACGCCACCTGCCCCTCCCCCCCAGAATCGAAGGAAGTCTGCCTCCATCGAAAAAAACGCCAGAACCTTTCATAAGGAACTGGGACTCTGCGTCGGTCCTGCCGGCCTGTGTTGGCGGCGCGCAGAGGGGGGTAGGGGGAGGGGGGAGGGCTTCTTAGAAGGAGGCTGCTTCTTAGAAGGCGAAGGCCTTCCACTTGTAGACACGGCCCGCGCCTTCTAAGAAGCAGGGGTGCTTCTAAGAAGCCTTCCCCCCCTCCCCCTACCCCCCTGTGCGCGCCGCCAACTGTGGCCGCCAGTCGCTGCCCGTCGCCGCCGATGTTGGTCACGAGTTTGATTGCGCGAGGCTCGCAACTGGCACTGTGCGCCAATCTGGCCGGCTCGTGGCCGTCCATCGCCGCCCGTCGACGCCGCATGTTGGCTTCGACTTTAATTGTGCGAGCCACCGCGTAGAGTGCACCACAGATATTCTTAAGGAACGCTTCGTCACTAGGTTACAGCATACACATATAACGCCGCACCGGGCCCGGGGGCCCCGGGGCCGCAGCCTCGACCGCAAATGGGGGGGACGTCGGGCCCAGCCCGCTCCCCGGCGGCCCCAGGTCGGCCCCCGGAGCGCCCAGACGGCCGTCCAGGCGGCCCCAGGCCGCCCAAAGCCACCCTGAAGACAACCTCCAGCGGTCTCCGGCGGCTCAAGAGGCGTCTCGAACCGCCCCAGACGCCTCCAACACGCTCGAAGACCCCTCGAAGAGATCCCCCCGGACGGCCCCAGGACGGCCCAAACGCGTCCCCGAAGGGCCCCAAGAGGGCCCAAGACGGGAAACCCAACTGAACCTTCCAGCCCCCCCGCCCTTGGAGGCCCCCAAGAGGCCCCTAAGAGACCCCCAAGAGGCCCCAAGAGGCCCCCAAGACGCCCGCGGCAGGCCCCGAAGGGCCTCCAGAGGCCCCCCAAGAGGCTTCCAAGAGCCCCCCCCCGAGGTTCCCAGAAAACACCCAGGAGACCCCTAAGAGGGGCCAACGGGCTTCTGAGAGGCTTCCCCAGAAACCTTCATGTACGTCTACATGCGGCCTCCCGTCCAAAAACATGAGACCGTTCCTGGGACGCCGCCGGGGCCGCCGGGCTCCAACAGCCAATTGAGGAAGCACGGAGAACCCCCCAGAAGCCCTTCAGATGCCCCCACGAAGACCCAAGAGGTTCACAAGAGGCCCTCAGGAGGCACGACTATGTCACGCGCCTGTGCTTGATAGCGCTGTCCAAGATCTTCTAGCGCGCCCCCGGCCTGGGCTAGAACCTGAGCGCGCGCGAAGCACGCGCGATGGTTCTAGTATATATATATATACACACATATGTATAGATAGATAGCACACAGAGAAGGAACCACAGAACTAGCACCACATATATTGCAGCATGTAGCTCACGCCACATGGATTGTACCACATAGCTCACACCACACATATTGCACAACATAGATCGCACCACCCAAGTGACAGAACATACATTGCACCACATGGAGTGCTTAGCGTGGAGTGCACAACAAAGCTCCACCACATGGTGTGTTAGAGCACACCTGTTTGGGGTCCACGCTGGCGGACGAGAACCTCGACAGAGTTACCCGCCGCGCCCCGAGACGGCCCGACCGGGGCAACATGGGGCCCCCGAGGCCCCGACCGATGCAGACCGAAAACCACACCACCGCGTAAACCACACCAGCGCCGTCGGCATGGAGAAACCTGGGTTCCGCAGCGAGCGACATCGCCGATGCATCGGGGATGCGGCGCGATCCTCCGACCCCATCTGGAGGAGGGGGAGGCGGAGGAGGAGGAGGAGGAGGAGGAGGAGGAGGAGGAGGAGAAGGAGGAAGGAAGGAGAGGAAGAAGGTAGATGTGAGGAGGAGGAGGAGGGGGAGGAGGAGGAGGATGAGGGAAGGAGGAGGAGGGAAGAGGAGGGAGGGGTAGGAGTGGAGGAGGGAGGAGGAGGAGGGGGAGGAGGAGAAGGAGGAGGGGGACCCCATCTGGGAAGCCTATAGACTGGGCTCGCGGACCCGCCGAACCGCGCCGGGTGTGCCGGGGGCCGCCCGTCGCCATCAGCCGCTGCACGCGGGAGCTCTGCGGCCTCGGGTAGCACGCGGGCGCATGCAAGGCGAGCGCGGTGCGCGGGTCGGTCTGGCTCAGCGCGGGAAGCTTGCTGACGGCGGGGGCGGCCAAACAGAGGGGCCCTCTACAGCCTGAGGTGGTAGAGTAGAGGCCTCACATAAGACGAAGCTCGAGAAGGTGGGGTTGGAGGATCGCCGATGCATCGCCGATGCGACGGCGATGCATCGGCGGCGTTGGCGATGCATCGGCGACGTCTGCGTTGAGAACATCGGGCCCGACATTGAGCCGCATCGCCGATGCATCGGCGATGCGGCGCGGTCCTCCGACCTCATCTGCTCCGACCCCATCTGGGAGGCCTGACGAGAAGGAGAGAGGGACAGCTGAACACTCGCGAGCCTCAGGAGGGCGGGGTCCCATTCTGGATGTCCTTTCTTTCGCTTGGAGACGTGTTCCAGCGTCTGCAAGCCTCGGGCGAGGCCGAGGAAGTGCTCGGGGTCGGTGCCCCCTGTTGGCCGCCCCAATGGGTACGTAATACTTGTTCAGCGGGGTTGTCCGGTACAACCTCTTCAGCTCGAGCCTCGGTCGGGGCGAGCTGCAGGGCAGGAGCACAGAGGGGCGACGACAACGAGGAGGGCGACGGGATGCGCGGAAACGATGTAAACAGAATGTCCGGAGGACCGCGGCGGGGATCTCTTGGATCGGCGCTGAACCCTCCTGTCTGGTGCGCGGAGCTTGGGCGCGAATGAACGGGGGGGCGATCAGCTCGGGCCCCGAAGCCCTCCCCTTAGGCCCTCGAGGGCCCCCCGAGGGGCCTGAAAAGGGTACTGTTTTCGGCAGCCCCCGCTGCCCTTCAGTCGGGCGTGTCCCCCTACAGGGGGATTTTCGACGAAACATGAAAATATACAAGAAATGCTCCAACATGGACAACAAATATTCAAACAATAGTCACCAGACTATTGTTTGACTACTTTTGAATTGGCGGTTCCCCCTGTAGAGGGACAGGCCACACTTCACGCTGCCCCCCCCCCTTTTGCCCCCCCACTGCGCGTCCTCCCAACAACTGCACAAGCAGAGGACCTCCCAAGGTGCGGGCAATGTCTATATCCACATCCAGTGCGTCTTGGAGTTTCGGACTCTCTTCCCAAGAAACACGAGGCGCACTGGATATGGATGATTATCTGCCTCCAAGAGGCTCAATGTTTATTCATATCCAGTGCGCCTCGGCCTTGCGGCGCCCCTTCCCAGAAAGTCCAAGACGCACTGGACATGGATATAAAGATTGCCCGCAGCAAGTAGGCCGCGGGCACTTCTCGGATCGGCGCCGAGGCCCCCCCCCGTGGCTGGGGCGCGGGGCGCGCCAGGCGGGGGGCCCGAGGCCCCGCCGGGAGGGTCCCCGGGCGCCGCCCCCGGGGGATCCGCGCAGACCTCCCGAGATCTGTGCTTCCGCCGTCCTCCCCCTCCTCCTCCCCCTCCCCTCCCCCTCCACCTCCTCCTCACTCCTCCTCCCTCCTCCACTCCTCCTCCTCCTCCACCTCCTCCTCCACCTCCTCCACCTCCTCCCTCCTCCACCTCCTCCTCCTCCTCCTCCTCCCCCCTCCTCCCCACACCTCCTCCTCCCTCCATCACCTCCTCCTCCTCCTCCTCCTCCTCCTCCCTCCTCCTCCTCCTCCTCCCCCTCCTCCCCCTCCTCCTCCTCCTCCTCCTTCTTCTACCTCCTCCTCAATTCCTCCTCACTCCTCTCCTCCTCCTCCTCCCCCTTCCTCCCCCTGCCTCCTCCTCCCTCCTCACCTCCTCCTCCTCCTCCTCCTCCTCCTCCTCCTCCTCCCCCTCCTCCTCCTCCCCTTCCTCCTCTTCCTTGCCACCTGCCTCCTCCTCCTCCTCTCCCTCCTCCGTCCTCCTCCTCCTCCTCCTCCTCCTCCTCCTCCAACTCCTCCTCCTCCTCCATCTCCCTCCTCCTCCTCCTCCCTCATCCTTCTCCTCGACCCTCCTCCTCCTCCTCCCTCCTCCTCCTCCTCCTCCTCCTCCCCCTCCTTCTCCTCCTCCTCCTCCTCCATATCCTCCTCCGCCCCCTCCTCCTCCATGTCCTCCTCCTGCTCCTCCTCGTCTTCCTCCTCCTCGTCCTCCTCCTGCCTCGGGTGTCCCCTTCCCTCGGAGGCGGCCTGGGGGTGTCTGAGCTGGAACATGCTCGTCTCTCTGAGAGCGGTCGCGTTCCGAGCCAGAACTCTCCCGAGCCCTGGCGCGAATGGCGCGTCAGTCGGCATCCATGGGCGAGTAGGGAGCCACCGACCAGGCCCTCAAACTCACGGCTCGTGGCGTCGTCGCCTAATCTGATGTCGACGGCGAGGAGGTGCTGGGTAAACAATGCTACCTCCATTCACGCACGTGATTGTGCGCTCTGCAAGGATAAACCTGTGCATCGGGAGAGAAACAAAGCAGAGAAGGAAAGGAATACTGCATGTGACGCGTGCTCAGACCAGCACCTACCATCTCAATCCTGCCACTTTCCCTGCGTAGCAAGTAGTAGTATGACAAGCATTGGCCAAGAGGAGATCGGCCAGGATGGGAGAGCGAATTCAAACTCCCTCCAACTCTGTCAGGTTTTCGACACGCGCCCAGCCCGCGCCCACCCGTGGCGACGAAAGGACTCCGTCTCGGGGTCGGCCAAGAGGGAGGCGTTCATGAGGGGGGGAACCAACTCATGGCCAGCGGCACGTGCGTGGCCCAGGGAGGGGGGGGGGCGCCAGGGACGCAATGGATTATGAAGAGGCGCCATACAATCTGGGGAGATACCATGGCCCCCGCCACGATCTCTACCCCCCCTAGTCATCACCCCCCTCCTGGCCGCCTCCGAGCTTTCTCCCCCCTGCCTGGCGGCCAGAGCCAATATTTGGGCCACCTCAGCCCCACAGTTGGCTCCGACCTCTCCCCGTCCACATCCCTGACGCGCACGAGGGAAAGAGCCAAACGCGGCGAAGGAGGAGGAGGCGGAGGCGGGTCAGGAGGAGGAGGAGGAGGAGGAGGAGGAGGAGGAGGAGGGGGAGGAGGAGGAGGAGGAGGAGGAGGAGGAAGGGGACGGACGCATCCGAGCGTCAGCCCGGTGTTCACCGGCGGCCTCCAGACTGACAGCGCCTTCCGCGTGCCCTCCCCGCCGCTCCTCGTCTTGGTCGCCCCCCGACGTCGTGCTCCCCCTCCTCCTCCATGCCTCCTTCTATCCGCATCTCCGCACGGTCCTTCTCCTCCTCATCCTCTCCCCCCTGGCTCCTCCCCACCTGCGTCCTGCGCGTTCTCTAGTTCTCCTGCTCGTCCTCCTGCTCACTTCATTGCTTGCGCCATGGCTCCTCCAGCTCCTCACGTTCATGCTCCTCAAGAGCCTCAATTCCCTCATCAGTGTTCACAGCTTCCTCCCCACCACCTCCTCGGGGTCGCCGTCCTAAGTTTCGTACAGATACATGTGTTTGTCATTATCTTCCTCCTGTTCGTCCTTGCAACTATCATCCGCCACATTCCCCCTCAATCCTCATCCAACTCCTCCTGAGTGTCATCAGGATCCGCAACCTAAGAAAACGCATCATCATCACAAATATGTCGCATCGCCGTCATCAGCGGCATCATCATCGTCATCATCAGCGTCCTCATAATCACCAGCAGCAGCAACAACATCATCCCCACGATCACCATCGCCATCAATCGCCATCACCGCCACCACCAACACCACTTTCATCATCCTCATCACCATGATCATCAAACTCATCCTCATTCTCATCCCGGTCATAATCATGCTCATCATTATCGCCAGTACCTCCATCAGCACAGCCATCATCAACACCATCAAATCATGGCCATGCCGTCGCATCCATCAGCACCATCAACATCACCATACTCATAGTCTTCATCATAATCACCATCATCATCACGATCACTATCACCATCGCCATCATCATTATCGTCATCATCATCAACACCATCGACACCCGCATCATCCTCATCATCAGCATCCGCATCATCACAGCTATCATGAACCTCTTCTGCTCATTGTCATCAACATCAACATCCTCATCATCACCACAAGCATGATCATCAACACCACCATGATCATCACCACAACCATCATTCTGATCATCATCCTCATTATCAACGCCATCATCATTATCATCACCGTCATCATTTCGTCATCGTCATCGTCATCACAACCGTCATCGTCATAGTCACCATCATCGCCGTCATCGTCGTCATCGCCACCATCGTCACGATTGCGATCCCTCGTCATCACCAGCACCCACATCGTCACCACCACCACTCCTCGTCTCCCCACTACCCACCACACCCACCACACCCACCACCCCTAGTCAGCTACTCCTCTTCCCGGGCGCTGCGCAGAGGGCAGCGCTCTGTGTCTGTGAACGCCAACAACCCGAGCCGACACAGTAGCGGTATCTGACGATACAGTGGGGATATGAGCGGACTCCACACACGTCCCCGAAACCCCTCCCCGGCTCAAGCATGTCGACCCGGGTGGCCGCCTCATGAGCAGGCGGCAAAGGGCGCGCGCGCGCGCGGCAGACGAGGTGCTCACGGGACCCCCCCAGGCCTCGCACCCGGGAAACAGACGTGGTGATTGTGCAGGCCTTGCGCACCATTCACTGGTCGGTGACCCTCCTCCCGCCACCCACGCCCCCAGGAGATGCGACGTCGGGAGCGGCCAAGAGGGGGGTGTCCAAGAGGGCGGGGGTGCAAATCATGACCGGCGGCAGGTGCGCGGCCCAGCGGGGGGCCAGGGACGTAATGAAATAAGAAGAGGCGCAATAAAAATCTGGGGAGATACCATGACCCCCGCCATGATATCCACCCCCACCCCTACTTTAGTAGTGGAAACAATTGGTTTTCAAAATGTTTGGTCTTTAGAAGCTCTGCGTGGCGACGCCCCCGTCGCCACGCGTGCCCTCTGCATCCCTGCGTGGGCGCCGCCACGTAGAAGTGCTGGAGACCGAGCAGTTGGGGCGTCGCTACGCACGCCCTCTGCGTGGCTGCGGCCATTTGTTAAAACCCTACAACCAATTCAACTCACCAATAAAGTAGTCATCACCCCCCTCTGTGCCGCCCCCGACGGCGGCGCGACCCGTGCCGGAGACACGCCCCCCCCCCCCCCCCCCTGCTTGGGGCCGAGTTCGAGTTCTAAGTCCGAGTTCTGCGGGGAGCTCGCCGCCACCACGAAATCCGGGCCGGAGGTCCCCTGGAGGTCCAAGTGGAAGGTGTCAGCATCTCCAGGGCGGCCCCAAGAGAGTGGGCCCCCCAGGAACCGGCAACCCAAAAGGAAGGACGAACACGTCGGACGCCCCTCCCGAGGAGCTCAGGAGGAGGAGGAGGAGGAGGAGGAGGAGGAGGAGGAGGAGGCGGGTGAGGAGGAGGACGCCAGGAGGAGGAGGGGAGGAGGGGAGGGGAGGAGGAGGCGGAGGAGGAGGAGGGAGAGGAGCTAAGGAGAGGGGCGGCGGAGGAGGAGGTCTTCTCCGGGTCTGGAGGGGAGGAGGAGGGGAGGAGGAGGAGGAGGAGGAGGAGGCTACCTGGAAGTGCGGGGAGGGTGCGAAGAGTTCGCCCGCGTGCAGGCCGAGGGCGCGGCGCCCACCCCCCGCCACGGGGCTCCCCGGCGGCCTGCCCCGCCGTTCCCCAAGAGGACGAGGGGCGCCGCCCCCGCGCGGGCGCGCCCGCGCCCCTGCCCTGGGCGGGCACGCCGCCGACGGCGGCGGCGCTCGAGGTCCAGAGCGTTTCGTAAGTCGGGCGTGTCCCCCCACGGAGGGACGTTCGGCGAACAAGAATTCTAAAAATAGTCGAACAAATACTCGGAATACTCGGGCCCTGACGCCCTCCCCTTGGCCCCTCGAGAGCCCCTGAAATGGCACTTCTCTCAGCAGCCCTGGCTGCCGGTAAGTCGGGCGTGCCCCCCCTCTACGGAGGGACGCTCGGCGAAAAAAACAAAAAAAATACTCGGGCCCTTAAGCCCTCCCCTTGGGCCCTCGAGGGGCCCTCGAGGGGCCTGAAATGGCACTTCTCTCGGCAGCCCTCGCTGCCCGTAAGTTGGGCGTTAGGAGCCGGAAAAAACACACAAAGGAATTTCACACAAAGGGTTTTGGCACCACCAACGGTGCAACGTATGTGCACACATGCGACTGGATCCCCAGCGATCCGAACCAGGGTTTATGCACGGCCGCGCTCTAGGATGCAGTTGACACGCATGGTGCGGCAAGGCTGCCGGCGGCGACAAGATCCCCAAATCCGCTACCAACTGACATTCCATGGTGGTTGGGCACAGCCAAACCACCGTGCAACGTCAGCTTGTTCATCCGTTGACAGCAGCACGCGTGGCGGCAACAAAACGCAGTAGCGCGCGAGGGCATGCAGGGCCGGCGATGTGGCTGGCCAGCTGCCAGCGCGATTTCGGCAAAAGAGCCGACATCCACGCAGGATCGTTTTGGGCGTGGTATCCGGCGCAACTACATCGCATTGCCAGGCGCCGCGGCCTTGCGATTGTAGCGCCAGGCCCCGTTCGTTCCTCGAGGCGGGAAAGCAAGGTCTACACAAAGGAATCGCGCGTGCTCTTGTGGGGGCGGCGAAAACGGTCGTACACAAAGGAAATTCATGTGTGCGCCCCCCGCGTTGGCAGTTTAACCAGACCGTACACAAAGGAATGACGCGAGACTTCGTGGTACACAAAAGAATTCCAGCAACGCCCTTTGGGTTGCGCTCTTCGCGCGCGGCGACAGCTCCGAGCTGGAAAGGAAGGGAGGGCGGGACAATGCAAAGCAGGGGAAAATGAAAAAAAGAGAAGGGCGAGAAAGAAGCGAAAGAAGCAACGGAAAGAAGCCAGGATGCGCGCAAGCGAAGTTAACACAGCGCGCCGAGACAGTTGTTCGTTCGTTCGGTTGGCCGTGCGGCAGATGAATAGAAAAAGGACTGTTTGCTGCCTATCGAATGGACTTTTTGGGAATGAGACTCGAGCTCTCTTCCCAACCCCCTTTCCCACACCCCGTTGCGAACGCGCGACGATGTATTCTGACCCGCGGGCAGAGGACTGCCAGTTGCTGGTGAGCGGTCTTTCCACCCGTCACGCGTTCCGAACACATGCGACCAGCTAAACGCACTTGCCACGCAAACCGCCAGCTCCAAAGACCGACGCCACACCGATCCCCGCATCCGTGCCAGGTACCCTCTCAACGACGCCCCCTTCCGGCGTAAAACCAATAAAACCCTTTGTGTTTATGTGTTTGTTCCTGTTCTGAGGCGTGTCCCCCCCACAGAGGGATGTTCGGCGAAAAATTTAGAATACTCTAGGAAAAACTCCCAAATGGTCAAACAAAATGCTGAAACAATAGTCCCTCGACTATTTTTGACTATTTTTGAATAGTCCTCCTGTAGAGGGACAGGCCCGACTCAAGGCTATTCCAGAGAGCCGAAGGTCCACCCTCATAACAGTCACCCCGACACGCGAAGCCGTCTAGTAAACGCCAAGGGCCGTTCAGCGAACGCACCCAGAGAGGGAATCGAACAGGGCAGGGCTGTTAAGTAAAAGCCCAGGGCCGTCTTGTAAACGCCAAGTATCGGATCTGAGTGGTGTTGCCTCCCTTGAGATTCTTGGCGGCATGCACAAAATCATGCACAAGACAGAGAACCGCACTCTATACACCGACGCTTTTTTCCGGCCCCGCCCGCATTGAGATTCGCACAAGAAAACGGATCCTGGTGTATACGGGACTTTGGAGTATACATGTTCTGCTGCTTCTCCAGGGAATCGGGGGGCAAACATATAAACCACACCACCCCGACGTCGTCCCCGCCCCTCAAACGTCCTGGGACTGAGACAAAAAGCCCCGCTGGTGGTAATGTGCATGCTCCAGCTTCCGACAAGGGGGCAGATGGGGGAGGGGGGCAGGCTCCTTAGAAGGAGGCTGCCTCTTGGAAGGCGCGGGCCTTGCATCTACAGAAAAGCCCCGCGCCTTCTGCGAAGCAGGGTGCTTCTAAGAAGCCTTCCCTCCTCACCCTACAGCCGGACCCAGGACGGTAGAACATCCCTCAAGAACTCGAGACCCTCCAGCCGCCCAAACTGAAGAACATTCGAGGGGGCCCTCCCCCAGGGGCTGGCTATCGCTCGGACGTCCATTTCCTGTATTTTTTCGGTATCGTGCGTGGTTTTTTCGCGAAATGATCAAGGATGCTCCTCGATGGTCCTCGCCGGAGGAAAAATGCACACGTCCGAGCGATTTCGGGGGGGGAGGTGCACACAAACACCCCACAGCCACGAAGAGCAGCAGGGTGCCCTCACCGAACCGACCTCGCTCTCATACCTCGGTCCGACTGTACCGTCGGGGCGTTGACCTAAGGAACTCTAAATAAGGAACGAGGCCCCATTCTCCCTCAAGTTGAACTTCGATGTCCCATGGAAAACCTCAGGAAAACGGGAGACAAATTGCAGAACCATCAAGGAACACCGAGCCCCTCCCCAACGAAAAGGGTTCCTTCTCCAGGGCCCAGACTGTCCCCCCCCCCCTCTCTGCGCGCAGCCGGCTCTCCTCGGGGCCAGCTCTCCTCCGAGGTGGCTTCTGCAGGGACGGCAGTTGGGACGGCAGTTGGGACGGCAGTTGGGCCCTCTGGAGGCCGCGTGCCCGCCCAGACACCTCCCGCCGCACTCCTCCTGCGACGGCCCGCGGGGGTCTCGGCCCCCCCTCCTCCCGAAGGGGGAAGGCAGGGAGACGGGCGGTGTCGGGAGGGCACCTGGCGATGCATCCCCGATAGATCGGCGACATGCCTTCGCGATGGCGAGGCCAGAGGCTCGTGTGTGTGTGCTATCTGGCCCCTCTTCCCAATGAGTGGCCGACTAGGCGTCGATGCCTTCCTCCCTGAGCCAGTCCCCCCCCAGTGGTCCCCGTCGTCTGGTTCTCGGTTCATGAATCGCGTCTCCGGCGGCCGTTCGGGACGATCTTCGGTACCCCTGGAACTCCCTCGACAAAACGCAAGACCAGGAGGTCTCGAAACCATCCGGAGAACTCCCGAGACCCTTCGACGACCACCTGAGCCCATCCTTCCCTGAGCTTCCACTCTGACGTTGCCCCTGGACTCCCCCGACGAGAGCAAAAAGGGGGTCCAGCTGAAAGGGGGTGGTGCAATAGGTTTGGGGCAATTGTGTTGCAAATGTATTGCGCCGAAGAATTGTATTGCATCGTATCGCAAGTAAGGTATTGCACGCGAAACTCCAGCGATACATTTGCGCACTGGAACGCTTTGCGCGCCCCAACCCCGCGGATCTACAACACCAAATCTATTGCACCACCCCTTTGTCGCTGGACCCCCTTTTTCGGCTACACGCAAGAGTGACCCTGGGTAAGAGTGACCTTTGGTGCGCGACTTTTTGGGGGCCGCGGGGGGATCAAACCTGGGCGCGCGAGCCGCTGCTACCGCTTCTTTCGGCCATCCAAGGGCCCATCTGTGCCCGCACCAAAGGTCACTCCGGCGAAAGGTCGCTCTTACGTCTAGTCGATTGACTCCCCCGACGACGACGTCGCCAGCGGCAGCGGCGGCGGCGGCAAAGGGCGGCCACGAGTCCGACGGCTGCGGCGAGGGCAGCGCGCGGCGGCCTCGGGTCCGGCAGCGGCTTCCCGGGCCACGCCTCGCGGCCCCACGAGGCTCCTCGGGGGAGCACAGGAGTTGCTCCGACGAGGGCCCTGGGCAGGGCTCCCTCCTCCTCCTCCCTCCTCCTCCCTCCTCCTCCTCCTCCTCTTCCATCCTCCTCCCTCCTCCTCCTCCTCCCTCTCCTCCTCCTCCTCCTCCTCCTCCTCCTCCTCCTCCTCCCTCCCTCCTCCTCTTCCTCCTCCTCCTCCTACTCCTGCTCCCTTCTCCTCCTTCTCCTCCTCCTCCAACTCCTCCTCCTCATCCTCCTTCTCCTCCTCCTCCTCCTGCTCCTCCTCCTGCTGGAGCTGAACCCAAAAGTTTCGTTTTCGTCTTGCTTCCATGTTCCGTCGTTCTGTCCTCGCTCTGCCCCTGCCGAGACGACAAGCGCACCGAAACGAACCCACAGAATCGCCAGCACACTGCTTAGCTCGAGCCCTGCCACTGGAAGGAAGCAGCTTTGTACAACGTCCGCCACAGGAGACCCCTGGCACGTTGAGGCGTGGTACAACGCAAAGTGTTGTCTGGTAGGGCCTGGTCGGGCTTCAGTATCGGGGATGGGCAGACCTTCCTTTAGTAAAACGTGGCTTAGTGAAAACGACCTCGGGCCCAAACCTGGCGGGCGCAAGCCTGGAAAATGACGGCCGCGTCGCCCTCTCGAGAACCGAAAACGGACAATTCACTAATCGACGTGTCAGGGTAGGAGGTCTGTCCACCCCCGACAATACGTTGTCCGAGGAAGGGACGACACACCCTCCACAGGGCTTCACTCAAGGGGGGCTGCGACATCCGAGCCCTGCCCCTGCCGCCCAACGAGCTGCTTGATTCGTGGATCGGCAAGAGCGCGGTTCGGTTTTCACCGCACCCCCCTCCTCCTCCTCCTGCTCCTGCTCCTGCTCCTCCTCCTCCTCCTCCTCCTCCTCCTCCGCCTCCTCCCTTCCATAATGCAGACCAAACGGGTCCGCTCTCCCGACGCCACGACCCGTACAACAGCTACTGATATCTGGGCTCCCGAGGCAACGATGCCCAGCAAGGAACTGAGGATGCACGCTGCCAAGACCACAATGCCTAGCCGAAAACAAAGGACCTGCGCTCACGAAGCCAAGTTCCCTCGTACAAAACTATTGATCCACGCTCCAGTAACGACTGCTTGTCAAAGATATTGGGCCCGCGCGCACGTTTTCCCAAGACGGCCCAGGCAGGCCACCACTGCTGCCGATATGGCTCAATCTGCCTCGAAGACAATTCAAGATTGCCCCAAATATGGCATTGAGACACCCCAATATGGCCACACGAGGGCCCCCCGAACAGGTCCACATCACATATGTTGTTCTTGACTGTCGATTCTGGAATATTCTCCGTTGCGGGCTTCCTTCAGCTCAACACGGCCTGCAGGCTTCCAGAATGGCCCCACGTCGGCCCAAGGGGCCTTTCAGATGGCCCAGCAACCCTCCAAGGCGGCCGCAAGGCGGCTCCAGAGGGCCCATTGAAGGCCAAGACCGAGGGTCTCCAAAGGTCTTCAGGGGGCACCTTCACGGCATAATACGGCCCAAGACATCGTCTTTAGACCTTCCAGACGCACAAGAGGACCCCAACACGGCCCAAGAAAGCCCTGTGACGGCCCAAGAGGAACCGAAGACGGCCAAAAAAGGCCCCAAGGGACCCCCACGACGGCCGCACAGGAGTCCCAGATAAACGGCCCAGATGAGCACCGTGCGAGCTCATCGAAAACTGTACACCGAAATATCAAAAGTGGCGACCTTCCTCTCACTCCTCTTCCACCTCCTCCTCCTCCTCCTCCTCCTCCTCCTCCTCCTCATCAACATCATCGCCATCATTATGTTCCACATCGCACTCCTTCACTACACTGCTCCTGCAGCTTCTGTCCTCCGCCTCCTCCTTCCCCCCTCCTCATCATCCTTGCCTTCATCCTGCTGCTCCGCCCCAAGACGACCTTAAAAGATACTAAACTAAACCCCAGACGGCCGCAACAAATCGTGTGACAACGTTCTGGACGTTACTCCAACCGTGAAAGCACACTGAATATGTGACGCTGCTCGACTCACATGGCACAGCCCCCTCTCGCCCCTCGACCCATCACCTCCGAGAGCACTGGACTGTCTCAGCAATAGGACTCGCCAAAGGCATCGTGTATAAACTTTGGAAGGTCCGCGCGGCTGTCTTGGATCGCCGATGGAAAGATTGCGGCCTTCCCCTGGCGGCACGGGCGCTCCGCGCGCCAGGGAACGCGTACGAGTATGCGACTGCCTGATGTGCCAATTCGCTACCATTCGGACGAATTTCGGCCTGTGGTCGTTGACTCATGTCTGGGGCCGCACTCCCACGGCGCTCTCAAGTCGTGGTTTGACCAGGCTTCCGAGGCAGATCTGGCCGTGGAAGCGGAGGGACCCCCCACGCCTGAAAAAGCGAAAACGAAGCCAGGGCACGCAGAACTCCAACCACGTGATTCTGTTCACAAGGTGGACCCTCGGAGGTCTGGATGATTCCTTCCCCCAGACGATCGGAAAAGGCGTCTGGGATGATCGGTGTTTTCTCCTCCTCCGAGCTCCGGGACTACTTACATGGGGAACATGTCCGTGCGCAACCCTCAGGCATCCAGACGTCCGACAAGATGATGTGGTCAATGCGCTGCCACAGAGATCCCGACCCCTTCCCTGGGGCCAGGAAACTAGCCCTGCAGAGGCCGAAACCGCGGGAAAACGCCCAGCCTGGAAAAAAAAAAGTTGGGAGATCTGGGCACTTGTCCCCCGCTGCCCGCCCGCCGCCGCATGCTCGGCTACACGCAACAGTGGCCATAGGCAAGGGTGACCCTTGTCGCGCAAGCTAAAGAGGGCGCAGGGTGGCCAAGGCCAAGCGCGCAAGCAGCCGCAAACGCATCGCGCTCAACGATCGAGGGACCCCGATGAGCCCGCAGGAAAGGTCACTCCGGAGAAGGGTCACTCTTACCTGCAATCGACATGCCTGCGGGCCTGGGAAGTCCTCCTCCTCCTCCTCCTCCTCCTCCTGCCCTGGAGGCCGGAACCGCAGCAAAAAACGCTCAGACTGGAAGTGTCCCCCGCTGCCCGCCCGCCGCCGCGGGGGCGCCGCCGCGTGCCCGCGGGGCGTGCCGCGGGGGACGCGCGCGCCGCTTGGCGGCGTGCCAAGGGAGGCAGGGAGAGGGGTGGAGGCCTCTTAGAGTCGGCAAGCGCGTTCCACTACTCGCAAAGTATATACTCGAGAATGGCCTGGATCCGCCGCGGGGGATTTACTACTCTTTACATGGAGAAAAAACATGTGTGTTCAGGATGTTTGCGGGTAGGCACTGTGCGAGTACTGGAAGGCGCTCGGTGATAGAAGCACCTGTGCTTCTTAGAAGGCACACCCCTTGTCTGTGGATGTAAGACTGGCGCCTTCTCAGGAGCAGGGGTGCTTCCAAAAGAAAGCAAAATGCCATCAACATAAAATCTTGGGCTGCAGTGGACCTCCCCCGCGGCGCGCGGAACGCGCCGGGGTCGGCGCCGGAGGCGCCGCCAAGGGGGGCCCCGCGCGGATCCAAGAAATCCGTGCGGAGCGCCAAACATTTGATGTTTATGTTTATGGCATTTTGTCATATTCGGTTCCCCCCTACCCTTCCCCCTCCCTCCCCATCCCCCCCTCCCCTCCCCCCCTCCCCTACCCCTGCCCCTCTCTGCGCGCCGCCCAGTGCCTTCTAAGATGTAAGGCCGGCGCCTTCCCAGAACCAGGGGTGTTTCCAAGCAGCCTTACCCTCTCCTCCTACAGTGGTGGCCCGAGCACAAGAAACCTTCCACAAGAAATCCAACCCTGAGACCCCAGGACGTCCACCGATTCTTCGTGTGGGAACGTCACTACTCCCACCGCAGAACCGTCGCAACCCAAGAAACCCAGGGCACCCAGGAGGCTAGCAGGGTGTTTCTTGGCATGGGTCTTCACTGGAATTAACCCCCCTCTGCTGAAGGGGAACGATAAGGGGGGATAAGCATAGGGGGGGATGCATCGACCTGGAACCGGCGATACATCGCCGAAAGATCGGCGATAGGCCCCCGACAGCGAATCCGCACCTTCCTGGGCGGGTTGGGGCTATCGCGCCCCTATCGCCGATCAATGGGCCAGTGGGGGTCGATGCATCCCCCCCCATGCCTATCCCCTACCCCCCTATCGTTGCCCTGGAACGTTGGCTCCTGACGCCGCGGGGATCGCTCAACCTTGAACACGATCAGCCATTTCCGAAACGCCAGCCCGTTCAACGTCGGCCGACTCTGGGTCGCCAGCGGCGTTCAGCGCTGAACGCTGGCGGCGGGTCGCTGCCCCCCATCTGCGCGCCGCCCAGCGCGGGCCCCCCGGCCGTCGGCGACGCAGGCCGCCTCTTGCCGGCGCCACCGACAGGCCCCCGGCTGCCACCGAAAGGCACTCGACGGGCGGCGCCCGACGACGCGACGACGACGCCGACGCCGCCGCCGCCGCCGCCGCCGACGACGACGACGACGACGACGCCGCCGACGCCCACGACGACTACGCCGACGACGACGCCGACGACGACGACGACGACGCCGGAGCTCCGGCTTCCGCCCGGAGCTGCTGCCCGGGCTCCACGAGGCTCACCAGGCTCGCGCAAGCGCCCTCGGCGCCTGCTCGGCGCCTCGGCCCCGGCGCCATGACGCTGGCCTCGCCCGGAGCGCGGCGGGTGGCGCGGAGGCGGCGGCGATGAGGACGACGGTGCACCCAAACCTGACCTGACAAGAACGGGAAGCGAATGTTCGAACGTTCGTTGCAGGTGTGGCATCACATGGGGACGTCAAAACGTGCCCGAGTC
Source organism: Prorocentrum cordatum (assembly GCA_963575745.1). Lineage (NCBI taxonomy): Eukaryota > Dinophyceae > Prorocentrales > Prorocentraceae > Prorocentrum > Prorocentrum cordatum. The sequence goes on along the minus strand of CAUYUJ010015373.1, from coordinate 40,516 downwards.
ATGGACCCCTCGAAAATATACGACGCTCGCGCTCCCGAGGCGCAGATCCCTCGTAAAGTACACGCGATACGCGCCTCCGAGGCCACGACCCATTGCAAAGTACTCTGGGTTCATGCCTCGGCGACCAGGACCCACAGAAGTGCAGCCAGATTCACGCCCTGGAACCGCTACTACTAGTGTTGTGCGCAAGCGGTCAGTTACCACGCGGCTCCCGCGTCCACCTTCAAGATCCCGAGCTATCCGCCGTCCCCTTGGGGTTCGGTCCGGCTGGCTTGCAGGGGGGGGGGATCAGGTTAAACGGACTAGATCCCTCACATATCCAAGGAATGCCCAGGATGCCTCCGGCCGTCTCCGGCCACTCCAAGATGCTCCAAGACGGCCCATTATATTTTGAATACGGCCGGCGATAACCCCAAGACGGTCCAAGAGGCCTGTAACATGAGGCCCTCTTGGATCCCTCTGGCGCCGTTTTCGGGCCCTCTTGAGCTGTCTTGGGGCTGTGTAACCCGAATTCGGGATAAGGAGATGGAAAATCTAGTGACCCTCGGTCCATCCCGCCACCGTGCCTGGGTATTGTGAATGAGACGAAGTGAAAGTTCGTTGGGCTCTCTTGGGAGGCTTCTCGCGGGCCGTTTCGGGTCCTCTTGGGGCCTCTGTTGGGCCTCTTGGGGGCCTTTTGGGGCGTCTTGGGGGCCTCTCGGGGGCCTCTTGGGGCCTCTTGGGCGCCTCCTGGGGCCTCCTAGGGCCGTCTTTGGGCGAGATGCTCAGATTTTCGATTCGGGCTCACCCTCTGGGCCCCTCTTGGGGCCCTCGTGGGCCTTCTTGGGAGCCTCTTGGGCCCTTTCCGGCCGTCTTGGGCGCCTCTTGAGAGTCTCTTGGGCCGTCGCGGGTCGGTCTTGGGGATCTCTTGGACCGTCTTCGACGCCGTGAAGACGAGAAAGTCGTAGATGCTAAAAATATACGTTTTCCCATAGGAATTTGACGATTTTGGCCTCTTGGGCCCTCTTGGGGGGGCTCTTGGAGGCCTCTGGGGCCGTCATGCGGGCCAACTGGAGCCGTCCTGTGGCCACCTAGGGACCCTCTTGGGCGCTCCAAGAGCGATCTGAACACAAAGGCGGCCTGGAGCCAACGCCAACTCCATTTTTTAGAGGATGTCCCGAGCGAAACGGCCAATTTAGAAACCTGATCGGACAAGAGCGGGAAACGGCGCTGTAGTCTAATGGGCGTTTTGGGCGAAGAAGAAAAGGAAGGCGAGGATAACGAGGAGTCGATGACGAGGACGACGTGGCGAATGTGAGGATAGCGAGGAGGAGCATGAGGAAAAACGAAGAGGAAGAGAAGCACAAGGACGAGGACGAAAAAAACGAGGGCGAGTACGAGGAGGAATGCGGAGGGCGATGATGACGACGACGACAACGACGACGACGACGACGACAGAGGACAGTATGAGATAATTGGGGAAAGACGTTGCTCCTGGCACCGCGCGGGGTTCTCTTGGGGCCTGTTGGGGGCTTCTTGGGGGCCCTTTGGGTCCTCTTATGGTCTTCTGGGGTCTTCTTGGGCTGTCTGGGCGCGTCGTGGGGATCTCTGGGAGCTTTCTTAGGCCGTCTCGGCGAAGAAACTTCCCAGACCCCTCGCAAGACCCCCCGATCCCTTTTCCGCTTGTCCTCCTCAAATTATTCATTCCTCCGCTGAATTCTTCCTCCCTTCTCCCTGGCCGCCCCGCCCCTGACCATTCGATGATCCTCCTTGTCTCCTTCTCCGCCCCCCCCCCCTCTCTCTCCCTTCCTCCCTTTCCTCCTCCCTCTTTCCTCCCCTATCACCTACGCGTCCGCATCGGCTCCTTCGGAGCAGACTCGAGGCTAAATACATCGTCAGGTACAGGGTCACAGACATCTGGGATTGAGAGAAGAAGCAGGCAGCCGCGAATCGAAAGGAAACTCCTCCGAACATGAAAGCACGGTGTTGCTGCAGTCCGTCGTTGAGAGAAGAAGCAGGCAGCCGCGAATCAGAAAGGAATATCCGCGGACCCTGAAAGCATGGTGTTGCTGCAGAGCGTGAGACCATCTCTGGACGCCCTGTGGGCATCCCTGTTGCGTTTCCTGGCTTCGGCGCCGTCTTGGAGGTATCTTGGACGCTCTTGGGGCTGTCGTAGCCTCTGGCCTCTCGGGGGCCTCTTGGGGGAGTCCCGGGGGGGGCCTTCGGGGGCTCTATGGGGCGATATGAAGCTCTCAGGGAACTCCTGGAGCCTTTTCGCGCGTTCTGGGGGACTTCTGGCCGCCTCTTTGGAGCCCCTGGGGGGCTTCTTGGGGGTCTCTTGGGGCGTTTTGGGCGCTCTGGCGGGCCTCTGGCCGCCCCTTGGGGGCCTCTTGGGGGTCTCTTGGGGCGCTCTGGGGGTCCTCTGGGGGGCCTTCGGGGGCTTTCTTGGGCCGTTTGGAGGCCCTCCGGGAGCGATCCCAAGATAATGCTGCTTCGGAGTCCCCTCCGGAGCCGATTTTTTGAGGACGTCCCAAGCGAAACGGCCAATTTTCCGGAACCTGACCGGACAAGAACGGGAAGCGTCCTTTTGTCCCCTGGGCTTATGAGATATTCCATGTTTTTAGTACGGCATACCACAGCAGTGCCACGTACCACCTCGAACGGACACACGTGCACAAATTCAACGCACGCACGCACACGCATAGAATGCACAGGAGCACGGCAAAACACACAGGAGCACGGCAGACCCCACAGGAACACGGCAGAACATTGAGCACAGCAGAACACACAGGAGCACGGCGGAACACACAGGAGCACGGCAGAACAGGAGCACGGCAGACCACACAGGAGCACGGCAGACCACACAGGAGCACGGCAATCCCCACAGGAGCACGGCAGACCGCGCGCAGGTGCAACATAAACGCGCCTTTTGTTGTACCCCGAACGCCGCTGGCGTTTCCCCCACAGGAGCACGGCAGACCCCGCAAGAGCAGGGCAGACCGCACAGGAGCACGGCAGACCACACAGGATCACGGCAAACCCCACAGGAGCACGGCAGACCACACAGGAGCACGGCAGACCCCAAAGGAACACGGCAGACCACAGGAGCACGGCAGACCACACAGGAGCACGGCAGACCCCACACGAGCACGGCAGACCAAAGAGACGACACAAGGAGCACAGCAGATCCCGCAGGAGCACGGCAGACACCACACGAGCACGGCAGATCCCAAATGAGCACGGCAGACCACAGAAGCACTGCAGACCACACAAGAGCACCGCAGACCTCACAGGAGCACGGCAGACCCCACAGGAGCACGGCAGACCCCACAGGAGCACGGCAAACCACAAAGGAGCACGGCAGACCACAGGAGCACGGCAAACCACACAGGAGCACGGCAGACCACACAGGAGCACGGCAATCCCCACAGGAGCACGGCAGACCGCGCGCAGGTACAACATAAACGCGCCTTTTGTTGTACCCCGAACGCCGCTGGCGTTTCCCCCACAGGAGCACGGCAGACCCCACAAGCTCGCGGGAAACCCCAAATGAGCACGGCAGACCACAGGAGCACGGCAGACCACACAGGAGCACGGCAGACGCCACAGGAGCACGGCTGACCGCGCAGGAGCACGGCAGACCACACATGAGCACGGCAGACCCCACAGGAGCACGGCAGACCCCATAGGAGCACGGCAGACCACAGAAGAGCACGGCAGACCAACAGGAGCACGGCAGACCACACAAGAGCACGGCAGGCCACACAGGAGCACGGCAGACCACACAGGAGCACGGCAGACCACAAAGGAGCACGGCAGACCACACAAGAGCACGGCAGACCCCACAAGAGCACGGCAGACCCCACAGGAGCACGGCAGACCCCACAGGAGCACGGCAGAGCAGACCCAAAAGGAGCACGGCAGACCACACAGGAGCAAGACAAACCACAGGAGCACGGCAGACCACACAGGAGCGCGGCAAACCACAAAGGAGCAAGGCAGACCCCAAATGAGCACGGCAGTCCACACGTTCGCACGGCAGACCGCACAGGAGCACGGCAGACCCCACATGAGCACGGCAGACCAAGAAGGAGCACGGCAGACCACACAGGAGCACGGCAGACCACACAGGACACGGCAGACCCACACGGCAGCACGGCAGACCACACAGGAGCACGGCAAACCACACAAGAGCACGGCAGACCATACAGGAGCACGCCAGACCATTTTGGGGAATCCGTTAACGAAAAATCCCGTGCAGCGCGGCAACCCATATAGTTAAAGAAAAGATATATTTACTCAAGGATTCAGCCAGAACGTCCCGCTTGCTTGTCGTACCTCGAAGACGCTTCCCGTCATCCGCCAACGAGTTTCGGGATGGAGCCCGTACCCCTTAGTTAGAGAACCGCCAACGAGTTTCGGGATGGAGCCCGTACCCCTTAGTTAGAGAATCTCTCTCCCTCTCTATCTCTCTATGTCTCTCTCTTTCTCTGGCTTTAAGCCCCCAAAGCTTCAGCTTCAGCACGGCAGACCAGAACAGCAGACCCGCACGGCAGACCAGCACAACACACCGACACGGCAGACGAGCACGGCAGTCCGGCACGGCAGACCAGCACGGCAGACCAGCACGGCAGCCCATAGGAACATAGCAGACCAGATCATGTCATTGACGCTGCTGTTGTTGGTGATGATCATGTTGCTGCTGATGGTGATGGTGATGCGTACGATGATGATAATGATGATGATGAGGAGGAGGAGGATGATGATGAGTATGAGTATGAGTATGGTGATGATGATGGTGATGATGATGATGATGATGATGATGGATGATGATGATGGACTTCTCGGGGTGTGCTTGGGAGATGTTGGGGTCCTCTGGAGAGCCTTTGGACTAGCAGTTTAAATCTGCGTAGCCGTTGTAACCCGACTCTCGTTTTCTTCATCGGTCTGACCGGTTTATCAGCTTACACGGCACAGCGCAGCAACACGACAGACGGCAGCAGCACGGCAGACCAGGAAGGCAGACCACAGGAGCACGGCAGACCAGAACGGCAGACCAGAACGGCAGACCGCAGGAGCACGGCAGAGCAGCACAGCTGACCACAGGAGAACGGCAGACCAGCACAGCGTTGTTGCAACAGACGGTGCTGATACACTCTTAATTTATTGAACACGTCCCCAGCGAAATCGTCATGGTCGGCCGTATTGAGGGCACTCTGCGGGTCATCTTTGGGCCGATTTTGTTTTTGGGGGGCCGTACTGATGCCCTCAAAAACGATTCCAAGACGACGTTAGACTCATTGTTTGTTTGATGATTGTTCGGCCGTCTTGAGGGCACTCTTAGGGCATAGTCTGCCGTGCTCTTCGTCTTGGTCTGCCGTGCTCCTCGTCTTGGTCCTCCTTTCCGTCGTCTTGAGGGCGCTCTTGGTGCCTGGTCTGCCGTGCTCCTCGTCTTGGTCTGCCGTGCTCCTCTCGGTTTCAGTGCCTGGTCTGCCGTGCTCCTCGTCTTGGTCTGCCGTGCTCCTCTCGGTTCCTGCGCGCGGTCTGCCGTGCTCCTGTGGGGAGCACGGCAGACCACAGGAGCACGGCAGACCACACAGGAGCACGGCAGACCACACCTCGATTTTTTGAGGATGTCTCGAGCGAAATGGCCATTTTGGGGAACCTGACCGGACAAGAACGGGAAGCGCAGTTTTTTATCCACCACGTGCGTCAGAGACCGTATTGGCGAGAACGTCAGAGAACATCCCTGTTGCGTTTCCTAGCTTCGGCGCCGTCTTGGAGGTATCTTGGACGCTCTTGGGGCTGTCGTAGCCTCTGGCCTCTCGGGGGCCTCTTGGGGGAGTCCCGGGGGGGGCCTTCGGGGGCTCTATGGGGCGATATGAAGCTCTCAGGGAACTCCTGGAGCCTTTTCGCGCGTTCTGGGGGACTTCTGGCCGCCTCTTTGGAGCCCCTGGGGGGCTTCTTGGGGGTCTCTTGGGGCGTTTTGGGCGCTCTGGCGGGCCTCTGGCCGCCCCTTGGGGGCCTCTTGGGGGTCTCTTGGGGCGCTCGGGGGGTCCTCTGGGGGGCCTTCGGGGGCTTTCTTGGGCCGTTTGGAGGCCCTCCGGGAGCGATTCCAAGATAATGCTGCTTCGGAGTCCCCTCCGGAGCCGATTTTTTGAGGACGTCCCGAGCGAAACGGCCAATTTTCCGGAACACGGCAGACCACACAGGAGCACGGCAGACCACACAGGACACGGCAGACCCCACGGTAGCACGGCAGACCACACAGGAGCACGGCAAACCACACAAGAGCACGGCAGACCATACAGGAGCACGCCAGACCATTTTGGGGAATCCGTTAACGAAAAATCCCGTGCAGCGCGGCAACCCATATAGTTAAAGAAAAGTTATATTTACTCAAGGATTCAGCCAGAACGTCCCGCTTGCTTGTCGTACCTCGAAGACGCTTCCCGTCATCCGCCAACGAGTTTCGGGATGGAGCCCGTACCCCTTAGTTAGAGAACCGCCAACGAGTTTCGGGATGGAGCCCGTACCCCTTAGTTAGAGAATCTCTCTCCCTCTCTATCTCTCTATGTCTCTCTCTTTCTCTGGCTTTAAGCCCCCAAAGCTTCAGCTTCAGCACGGCAGACCAGAACAGCAGACCCGCACGGCAGACCAGCACAACACCCCGACACGGCAGACGAGCACGGCAGTCCGGCACGGCAGACCAGCACGGCAGACCAGCACGGCAGCCCATAGGAACATAGCAGACCAGATCATGTCATTGACGCTGCTGTTGTTGGTGATGATCATGTTGCTGCTGATGGTGATGGTGATGCGTACGATGATGATAATGATGATGATGAGGAGGAGGATGATGATGTTGAGTATGAGTATGAGTATGGTGATGATGATGGTGATGATGATGATGATGATGATGATGATGATGATGAGGATGATGATGATGATGGACTTCTCGGGGTGTGCTTGGGAGATGTTGGGGTCCTTTGGAGAGCCTTTGGACTAGCAGTTTAAATCTGCGTAGCCGTTGTAACCCGACTCTCGTTTTTTTCATCGGTCTGACCGGTTTATCAGCTTACACGGCACAGCGCAGCAACACGACAGACGGCAGCAGCACGGCAGACCAGGAAAGCAGACCACAGGAGCACGGCAGACCAGAACGGCAGACCAGAACGGCAGACCGCAGGAGCACGGCAGAGCAGCACAGCTGACCACAGGAGAACGGCAGACCAGCACAGCGTTGTTGCAGCAGACGGTGCTGATACACTCTTAATTTATTGAACACGTCCCCAGCGAAATCGCCATGGTCGGCCGTATTGAGGGCACTCTGCGGGTCATCTTTGGGCCGATTTTGTTTTTGGGGGGCCGTACTGATGCCCTCAAAAAAACGATTCCAAGAAACGCCCGTTAGACTCATGTTTGTTTGATGATTGGTTCGGCCGTCTGAGGGCACTCTTAGGGGCATAGTCTGCCGTGCTCCTCGTCTTGGTCGGCGGCTCCTCGTCTTGAGTCACCCTTTCCGTCGTCTTGAGGGCGGACTCTTGGGCCTGGTCTGCCGGGACTTCCTCGTCTTGGTCTGCCGTGCTCCTCGGGTTCAGTGCCTGGTTGCCGTGTCCCTCGTCTTGGTCTGCCGTGCTCCTATCGGTTCCTGCGCGCGGTCTTGCCGTGCTCTGGGGGCACGGCAGACCACAGGAAGGAGCTAGGAGCACGGAAGACACACAGGAGCACGGCAGACCACACCTCGATTTTTTGAGGATGTCTCGAGCGAAATGGCCATTTTGGGGAATCCGCCAACGAAAAACCTGACCGGACAAGAACGGGAAGCGCCGTTTTTTATCCACCACGTGCGTCAGAGACCGTATTGGCTCGAACGTCAGAGAAACCCCGAGAACGTCAGAGAAACCCATAAACGCAACAGAACAGACTAAATGGTGGCCTGCCGCGCTGGTCTGTCGAGGTAGTCTGCTGCCCTGGCCACATCATGGTGTCGACACCGTGCTTTTCTCTCGGCCACGCGGGCCCCCACCCGTTGTCGCCCAGCCTACTTTTTCTGTTTCAGCCTGTCTTGTCTTTTGTTTGTCCGTCGTCGTCGTCGCGTGCCTTTCCTTTGTCGTGGTCGTCGTTTTCATTATAATCGTCCGCTGTTGCCGTTCTCGCTGTCGCCGTCGTTATCATTTATGATTGCGGTCGTTTTTCTGATTGTTTTTTTGTTGTTGGATTCCGTGTTCGGTTGGTTTTTGTGTTATGTTTGTGGTCGTTTTCTGTCATCGTTTTTTGTTGTAATTTTCGAGATCGTTATTGACGAAGACGACGACGACGACGACGACGATGACGACGACGACGATCTGCCGTGCTTCTGTGGCGTCTGCGGTGCTCCTGTGGTCTGCCGTGCTCCTTCTTGGTTTGCCGTGCTCCTGTGTGGTCTGCCGTGCTCCTGTGCGGTTTTCCGTGCTCCTGTGGTCTGCCGTGCTCCTTTGGGGACCGCCGTGCTCCTGTGGAGTTTGCCGTGCGAACGTGTGGTCTGCCGTGCTCCTGTGTGGTCTGGCGTGCTCCTGTATGGTCTGCCGTGCTCTTGTGTGCTTTGCCGTGCTCCTGTGTGGTCTGCCGTGCTCCCGTGGGGTCTGCCGTGTCCTGTGTGGTCTGCCGTGCTCCTGTGTGGTCTGCCGTGCTCCTGTGTGGTCTGCCGTGCTCCTTCTTGGTCTGCCGTGCTCATGTGCGGTCTGCCGTGCTCCTGTGCGGTCTGCCGTGCGAACGTGTGGACTGACGTGCTCATTTGGGGTCTGCCTTGCTCCTTTGTGGTTTGCCGCGCTCCTGTGTGGTCTGCCGTGCTCCTGTGTGGTCAGCAGACCCAGGGCTGAGGGAAGGCTGGAGCAGTGCTCTGGTGGTCCTTCACCCGCCCTGCTCCGTCCCCTCCCACTCTGGACCGATCTTGCGGGAAGCTGGCTTGTGGCAGCGCATCGCGCGTCGGCCGCCAGCCCAGGTGCCGGCCCGGGCGTTCGGTTCGAGCGCCGGCCTGGGTGCCGGAATCGGCCCGGAAGGGCGGGAGCAGAAAATCAATATTTTCGAAAGAAAAATATGTCTTGGAGTGGCCTTTTTTCCGCACCGCCTCGGAATTCAATTTTCCGGCGCCGGCCGGCGCCGGAACCGGCCCGGGCGCTGGCCCGGGTGCTGGCCCAGGCGTTCGGCTCGTGCGCCGGCCCGGGTGCCGGAAGCGGCCCGGAAGGGGTTTCCCGGGCGCCGGGAGCAGAAAATCAATATTTTCGAAAGAAAAATATGTATTGGAGTGGCCTTTTTTCGGCACCGCCTCGGAATTCAATTTTCCGGCGCCGGCTGGCGCCGGAACCGGCCCGGGCGCTGGCCCGGGTGCTGGCCCGGGCGTTTGGCTCGAGCGCCGGCCCGGGTGCCAGAAGCGGCCCGGAAGGGGTTCCCGGGCGCCGGGAGCAGAAAATCAATATTTTCGAAAGAAAAATATGTCTTGGAGTAGCCTTTTTTCGGCACCGCCTCGGAATTCAATTTTCCGGCGCCGGCCGGCGCCGGAACCGGCCCAGGCTGCCGTGCTCCTGTGTGGTCAGCCGTGCTCCTGAGGCGTCTACGGTGCTCTTTTGGGTCTGCCGTACTCATTTGGGGTCTGCCGTGCTCCTGTGGTCGGCCGTGCTCATTTGGGGTCTGCCGCGCGCCTGTGAGATCTGCCGTGCTCCTGTTGGGGAAACGCCAGCGGCGTTCGGGGTACAACAAAAAGGCGCGTTTATGTTGTACCCGCGCGCGGTCTGCCGTGCTCCTGTGGGTTCCGCCGTGCTCCTGTGGCGTCAGCCGTGCTCCTGTGGCGTCTGCCGGGCTCTGTGTGGTCTGCCGTGCTCCTTTGTGGTCTGCCGTGCTCCTGTGGAGTCTGCCGTGCTCCTGTGTGGTCTGCCGTGCTCTTGTGGTCTGCCGTGCTCATGTGGGATTTGCCGTGCTCCTGTGTGGTCTGCCGTGCTCCTGTGTGGTCTGCCGTGCTCCGGTGGTCTGCCGTGCTCCTTTGGGGTCTGCCTTGCTACTGTGGGGTCTGCCGTGCTCCTGTGTGGTCTGCCGTGCTCCTGTGGTTTGCCTTGCTCCTGTGTGGTCTGCCGTGCTCCTTTTGGGTCTGCTCTGCCGTGCTCCTGTGGGGTCTGCCGTGCTCCTGTGGGGTCTGCCGTGCTCTTGTGGGGTTTGCCGTGCTCTTGTGTGGTCTGCCGTGCTCCTTTGTGGTCTGCCGTGCTCCTGTGTGGTCTGCCGTGCTCCTGTGTGGCCTGCCGTGCTCTTGTGTGGTCTGCCGTGCTCCTGTTGGTCTGCCGTGCTCTTCTGTGGTCTGACGTGCTCCTATGGGGTCTGCCGTTGTTCGGCCGTCTTGAGGGCACTCTTAGGGCATTGTCTGCCGTGCTCCTCGTCTTGGTCTGCCGTGCTCCTCGTCTTGGTCATCCTTTCCGTCGTCTTGAGGGCGCTCTTGGTGCCTGGTCTGCCGTGCTCCTCGTCTTGGTCTGCCGTGCTCCTCTCGGTTCCTAAGCCTGGTCTGCCGTGCTCCTCGTCTTTGTCTGCCGTGCTCCTCTCGGTTCCTACGCGCGGTCTGCCGTGCTCCTGTGGGGAGCACGGCAGACCACAGGAGCACGGCAGACCACACAGGAGCACGGCAGACCACACCTTGATTTTTTGAGGATGTCTCGAGCGAAATGGCCGTGGTCTGCCGTGCTCCACACAGGAGCACGGCAGACCACCTGCTCATTTTCTGAGGACGTCCCGAGCGAAAACGTCATTTTTTAACATAAGAGGTTGTAAAACACCTCTGTCGGCATCTCATTTTTTCGAGGATGTCTCGAGCGAAACGCTCATTTTTCATGCATAACAAAAATTTTTGATATTTTTCAACATCCCGATTTTTTGAGGATGTCTCGAGCGAAACCGTCATTTTTTAACATAAGACGTCTTAAACGATAGCCTCCAACACCTCGATTTTTCGAGGATGTCTCGAGCGAAATGGCCATTTTGGGAAACCTGACCGGACAAGAACGGGAAGCGCCGTTTTTTTATCCACCACGTGCGTCAGAGACCGTATTGGCGAGAACGTCAGAGAAACCCATAAACGCAACAGAACAGACTAAATGGTGGCCTGCCGCGATGGTCTGTCGAGGTAGTCTGCTGCCCTGGCCACATCATGGTGTCGACACCGTGCTTTTCTCTCGGCCACGCGGGCCCCCACCCGTTGTCGCCCAGCCTACTTTTTCTGTTCCAGCCAGCCTGTCTTGTCTTTTGTTTGTCCGTCGTCGTCGTCTCGTGCCTTTCCTTTGTCGCGGTCGTCGTTTTCATTATAATCGTCCGCTGTTGCCGTTCTCGCTGTCGCGTTCGTTATCATTTTATGATTGCGGTCGTTTTTCTGATTGTTTTTTTGTTGTTGGATTCCGTGTTCGGTTGGTTTTTGTGTTATGTTTGTGGTCGTTTTCTGTCATCGTTTTTGTCGTAATTTTCGAGATCGTTATTGACGAAGACGACGACGACGACGATGAACGGAGGACGACGATCGGCCGTAGCTTCTGTGGCGTCTGCGGTGTCCTGTGGTCTGCCGTTGACTCCTTCTTGGTTTGCCAGTGCTCCTGTGTGGTCTGCCGTGTTCCTGTTGCGGTCTTCCTTGCTCCTGTGGCTGCCGTGCTCCTTTGGGGTCTGCCGTGCTCCTGTGGAGTTTGCCGTGCGAACGTGTGGTCTGCAGTGCTCCTGTGTGGTCTGGCGTGCTCCTGTATGGTCTGCCGTGCTCTTGTGTGGTTTGCCGTGCTCCTGTGTGGTCTGCCGTGCTCCCGTGGGGTCTGCCGTGTCCTGTGTGGTCTGCCGTGCTCCTGTGTGGTATGCCGTGCTCCTGTGTGGTCTGCCGTGCTCCTTCTTGGTCTGCCGTGCTCATGTGCGGTCTGCCGTGCTCCTGTGCGGTCTGCCGTGCGAACGTGTGGACTGCCGTGCTCATTTGGGTCTGCCTTGCTCCTTTGTGGTTTGCCGCGCTCCTGTGTGGTCTGCCGTGCTCCTGTGTGGTCAGCAGACCCAGGGCTGAGGGAAGGCTGGAGCAGTGCTCTGGTGGTCCTTGACCCGCCCAGCTCCGTCCCCTCCCACTCTGGACCGATCTTGCGGGAAGCTGGCTTGTGGCAGCGCATCGCGCGTCGGCCGCCAGCCCAGGTGCCGGCCCGGGCGTTCGGATCGAGCGCCGGCCCGGGTGCCGGAAGCGGCCCGGAAGGGGTTCCCGGGCGCCGGGAGCAGAAAATCAATATTTTCGAAAGAAAAATGTGTCTTTTTTCCGCACCGCCTCGGAATTCAATTTTCCGGCGCCGGCCGGCGCCGGAACCGGCCCGGGCGCTGGCCCGGGTGCTGGCCCAGGCGTTCGGCTCGAGCGCCGGCCCGGGTGCCGGAATCGGCCCGGAAGGGGTTCCAGGGCGCCGGGAGCAGAAAATCAATATTTTCGAAAGAAAAATATGTCTTGGAGTGGCCTTTTTTCGGCACCGCCTCGGAATTCAATTTTCCGGCGCCGGCCGGCGCCGGAACCGGCCCGGGCGCTGGCCCGGGTGCTGGCCCGGGCGTTTGGCTCGAGCGCCGGCCCGGGTGCCAGAAGCGGCCCGGAAGGGGTTCCCGGGCGCCGGGAGCAGAAAAACAATATTTTCGAAAGAAAAATATGTCTTGGAGTGGCCTTTTTTCGGCACCGCCTCGGAATTCAATTTTCCGGCGCCGGCCGTCGCCGGAACCGGCCCAGGCTGCCGTGCTCCTGTGTGGTCAGCCGTGCTCCTGAGGCGTCTACGGTGCTCTTTTGGGGTCTGCCGTACTCATTTGGGGTCTGCCGTGCTCCTGTGGGCGGCCGTGCTCATTTGGGGTCTGCCGCGCGCCTGTGAGATCTGCCGTGCTCCTGTTGGGGAAACGCCAGCGGCGTTCGGGGTACAACAAAAAGGCGCGTTTATGTTGTACCCGCGCGCGGTCTGCCGTGCTCCTGTGGGTTCCGCCGTGCTCCTGTGGCGTCTGCCGTGCTCCTGTGGCGTCTGCCGGGCTCCTGTGTGGTCTGCCGTGCTCCTTTGTGGTCTGCCGTGCTCCTGTGGAGTCTGCCGTGCTCCTGTGTGGTCTGCCGTGCTCTTGTGGTCTGCCGTGCTCATTTGGGATTTGCCGTGCTCATGTGGGGTCTGCCGTACTCCTGTGTGGTCTGCCGTGCTCCGGTGGTCTGCCGTGCTCCTTTGGGGTCTGCCTTGCTACTTTGGGGTCTGCCGTGCTCCTGTGTGGTCTGCCGTGCTCCTGTGGTTTGCCTTGCTCCTGTGTGGTCTGCCGTGCTCCTTTTGGGTCTGCTCTGCCGTGCTCCTGTGGGGTCTGCCGTGCTCCTGTGGGGTCTGCCGTGCTCTTGTGGGGTCTGCCGTGCTCTTGTGTGGTCTGCCGTGCTCCTTTGTGGTCTGCCGTGCTCCTGTGTGGTCTGCCGTGCTCCTGTGTGGCCTGCCGTGCTCTTGTGTGGTCTGCCGTGCTCCTGTTGGTCTGCCGTGCTCTTCTGTGGTCTGCCGTGCTCCTATGGGGTCTGCCGTTGTTCGGCCGTCTTGAGGGCACTCTTAGGGCATAGTCTGCCGTGCTCCTCGTCTTGGTCTGCCGTGCTCCTCGTCTTGGTCATCCTTTCCGTCGTCTTGAGGGCGCTCTTGGTGCCTGGTCTGCCGTGCTCCTCGTCTTGGTCTGCCGTGCTCCTCTCGGTTCCTAAGCCTGGTCTGCCGTGCTCCTCGTCTTGGTCTGCCGTGCTCCTCTCGGTTCCTACGCGCGGTCTGCCGTGCTCCTGTGGGGAGCACGGCAGACCACAGGAGCACGGCAGACCACAGGAGCACGGCAGACCACACCTCGATTTTTTGAGGATGTCTCGAGCGAAATGGCCGTGGTCTGCCGTGCTCCACACAGGAGCACGGCAGACCACCTGCTCATTTTCTGAGGACGTCCCGAGCGAAAACGTCATTTTTTAACATAAGAGGTTCTAAAACACCTCTGTCGGCATCTCATTTTTTCGAGGATGTCTCGAGCGAAACGCTCATTTTTCATGCATAACAAAAATTTTTGATATTTTTCAACATCCCGATTTTTTGAGGATGTCTCTAGCGAAACCGTCATTTTTAACATAAGACGTCTTAAACGATAGCCTCCAACACCTCGATTTTCGAGGATGTCTCGAGCGAAATGGCCATTTTGGGGAACCTGACCGGACAAGAACGGGAAGCGCCGTTTTTTATCCACCACGTGCGTCAGAGACCGTATTGGCGAGAACGTCAGAGAAACCCATAAACGCAACAGAACAGACTAAATGGTGGCCTGCCGCGCTGGTCTGTCGAGGTAGTCTGCTGCCCTGGCCACATCATGGTGTCGACACCGTGCTTTTCTCTCGGCCACGCGGGCCCCCACCCGTTGTCGCCCAGCCTACTTTTTCTGTTCCAGCCTGTCTTGTCTTTTGTTTGTCCGTCGTCGTCGTCGCGTGCCTTTCCTTTGTCGTGGTCGTCGTTTTCATTATAATCGTCCGCTGTTGCCGTTCTCGCTGTCGCCGTCGTTATCATTTTATGATTGCGGTCGTTTTTCTGATTGTTTTTTTGTTGTTGGATTCCGTGTTCGGTTGGTTTTTGTGTTATGTTTGTGGTCGTTTTCTGTCATCGTTTTTTGTCGTAATTTTCGAGATCGTTATTGACGAAGACGACGACGACGACGATGACGACGACGACGATCTGCCGTGCTTCTGTGGCGTCTGCGGTGCTCCTGTGGTCTGCCGTGCTCCTTCTTGGTTTGCCGTGCTCCTGTGTGGTCTGCCGTGCTCCTGTGCGGTCTTCCGTGCTCCTGTGGTCTGCCGTGCTCCTTTGGGGTCTGCCGTGCTCCTGTGGAGTTTGCCGTGCGAACGTGTGGTCTGCCGTGCTCCTGTGTGGTCTGGCGTGCTCCTGTATGGTCTGCCGTGCTCTTGTGTGGTTTGCCGTGCTCCTGTGTGGTCTGCCGTGCTCCCGTGGGGTCTGCCGTGTCCTGTGTGGTCTGCCGTGCTCCTGTGTGGTCTGCCGTGCTCCTGTGTGGTCTGCCGTGCTCCTTCTTGGTCTGCCGTGCTCATGTGCGGTCTGCCGTGCTCCTGTGCGGTCTGCCGTGCGAACGTGTGGACTGCCGTGCTCATTTGGGGTCTGCCTTGCTCCTTTGTGGTTTGCCGCGCTCCTGTGTGGTCTGCCGTGCTCCTGTGTGGTCAGCAGACCCAGGGCTGAGGGAAGGCTGGAGCAGTGCTCTGGTGGTCCTTCACCCGCCCAGCTCCGTCCCCTCCCACTCTGGACCGATCTTGCGGGAAGCTGGCTTGTGGCAGCGCGTCGCGCGTCGGCCGCCAGCCCAGGTGCCGGCCCGGGCGTTCGGTTCGAGCGCCGGCCTGGGTGCCGGAATCGGCCCGGAAGGGGTTCCCCGAGACTCGTTCAGGCTTGTTTTAATCGTAGCCCGACACAAGTTGTCGCGTTGCGACCAGAATCACGCCCTACGCGTGATTACAAAGCATGATCACGAAATCAGTGAAAAATATGGGCCAACGGCAAATGGATGATGACGAATGTTGTATGCGATGGTGATGGTCAGGATGATGTTGATGACGACGGCGTTGGCGATGATAACGGTGGTGGTTGCTGTTATGATGATTACGATGTTGATGACGATGAAGCTTATGATGGTGGTAATGGTGATGATGATGATGATGATGATGATGATGATGATGGTGATGATGGTGATGATGGTGGTGATGACAACGACGACGATGATGATGATGATGGTGATGGTGATTGTGATGGTGATAACGATGATGATGATGATGATGATGATGAGGATGATGGTGATGATGATGATGATGATGATGATTATGATGATGATGATGATGGTGATGATGTAGATGTTGATGGTATGATTTGTATACATATCCCTGCTTTGTTCCCGCACGGCTCGCCAGTGTGCGCTTATTCGTAATCAAACTCGCTAAATGTATCCACTACCCATCTAAACAAACACATGTAGGGCACTGTTTTGGGATGGCATTGCTTCGCGATGGCTTTGATGTGCCGCTGGAGGTCTTCATCTGCATACAACCACACACACATCGGATTAATGAATGTTGCATACTCTAAAATGTGCTGGATCTCATGCAATTTTGGTTTCATCTTCCATCCCCTTTTGCTTTGACTGTGGGCCTCGATACTGAGGTTTCGATAACATCCCATCATCGTTTGGCTGAGTTCTTTTAGGTCTTTCTTTTCGCCTGGGGCGAGAAACCGATCTGCATCCTTCATGATATCGTACGCTTTGTTTAACGCTCTGCACGCAACCAGCCTCCGTTTAGCGTGAACGCCTCCATCATTACACCGTTCAGCCAGTTGCACGAGATATGGTGTGATGTGCCTCGTCGCTGCTGCCTTGGCCTTGAGTAGCGGCCAGTCTCCAGACGCTTTCACTCGTTCATACGTTATTTTGCCATCAACCCGTACAGATTCTTTTGTCGTTTTGTAGTGCTTCTGCAGGTCGTCGTTCAGACGCGCAGCTCGTTCTTTCTGATTGCTGCCCCAGCCAGGGGCCTCCATAAACTCGTACATGACGTTCCCTGCAACCTCTGCCGTGAAGCCTTCGCCATGCCATGCATTGCGTCTGGTAAGAAGCCCTCCAGTCGAAGTGTTTTGATTTTCATCAAAACGCACGGTTCTGCACCAGTATCAACACAGTTTCTCAAATAAGATTCGTGGCTTCTCAACGTGCCCCTCCAACCTGCGTCGGACGAAACGTTGAAGCAACAAAGATGTCCTTCATGAGGACTTGCATTGCAGAGCCAACAACAGTTCGGAACTGACTGTCCAGTTGGAAATTTGCACACTGATGAATAAAATTCCCAATCCGCCCCACAGAATATCACAGCAATTCGCCAACCGTTCGCAAGCTCTCGCCCCCCACCATTTGTGGGTGCACCTTTCCAGTCACAATGCGGTAGCACCCCTTCTGTCAATGCATTGAACGACCAAGCGAGACGTGTAAACACAGCTTCCAAAACACCATCGCATATCCATGATTTGGGAATGGACGTGAACACATTGCGGGTTTGTTTTGTAGTTCCAGTACCATGTAAAGTTGACCAAGCTATAGTAAGCATCCCATCCACCTTTGTTGTTGGGGCTGCGTCTGCATGCACTTTCACTGCCATGGTGCGCTGGATGTCGATGACGTGTTTATTTTTCTCATACATTGGTGTCCCTCTCATGCCATGCCAGAAACTTGGAACGTCACCGTCCACGCCACGTGTTGATTTAAAAAACCTGTATTCGTTTTTAGATATCATTGTCTCCAGCGTATCTATCGGGCAAATCACGGGTAAATCTCGCGTCGCTCCTGCTTTCTTGGTTGGCACTTCGATGAATTGAATTGCAGGCGCATTCCCAGGGTAACCAATTGCATTCATCAAGTTGCGAGCTGCATTGTGGATGTCCGTCATCGCTAAAGTCTCGATGTCGGGGCACCCTTGAGCTTGGGCAGCACATGCAAATTCCAACACATCTCTGCAAGTGATCTTTCCCTCGCACCACCGTCGCATCAGCAACTGATTCAATGGCTTCCCGCACGCATCTACACGTCTTGCTTTCGACGTGCTTGGTGCAGGAGGATCAGTTGAATGGTTGAGCCGCATCCTGATTCCACCTCTGCGGGCTAGAGAATCACATCCATCTGGCTGGACGGCGTCGCCAATTCGTCTACGGACGCCGCCAGCCCTCATGCTGCATGACACCAGAAACGTTGGCACGTACTTTCTTTGGGTATGCAAAGAGAGGTCATGTTTGAGCCCAAATGGCTAAATACATAATCCCACCAGCCCTCTGGGGCCTTCTTGGGGCCCTCTTGGGGCTCTTTTGGAGGGTCTTGGAGCCCTTTTGGAGCTCTTTTTTTTTTTTTTTTTTTTTTAGGGGGGGGGGGGCTCGGAGGCCTTCGGGGCCGTCTAGGCATGTGGCTAAGAAGGGGGTGTGCCCAATACTTGCCCCCCCCCCCCCCCCTCGGAGGCTCAAGCATGCAGTCTTGGGACAGTTTTGGCCCGCTCTTGGAGCGCTCTTGGGCGCTCTTGGGGCCGTCTTGGGGCTCTCTTGGGCCTCTCTTGGGGCTGTCTTGGATCATCTTGGGGCCGTCCCTTCGGAGGCGAACAAGCGAGAAGGCAACACACAGTGATGTTCCTTAGGTTTGTGAAGGGTTTGGGCCTCTTAGGGGGGTCCCTGGAGGCCTCGGAGGGCACTTGAAACCGTATTGGGGCCGCCTTGAGGCCTTTTGGACGCGTGTCGGAGGCTATCTTGACCCGTCTGCCGTTATCTCGGGCCATCTTGGAGGCCATCTTGCGCTCTCGGAGGCCCTCTTGGAGCCATCTTGGGCGATATCTTGGACGCTGCTATGGGTCCGCCCCCTCCCCCCCCGTCCAACCGCAGGGAGGGGGGGGGGGGGGGTGAACCCTCCGAGCAGGGAAAGGCATGAGGTTGGAAAGGGACACGCCCTAGACCAAAGAGCCCCAAGAAGCCCCAAGAAGGCCCTGAGAGGACCTCAGGAGAGCCCCAGGAGGCCCCAAGAGGGGCCCAAGAGAATCCCAAGAGGGCACCAATATGCCTCCAAGTTTCGGAACGCACGCGAGTTTAAGATACAAATCCATGCAGCAGCCGTTACGAGTCATCGACATACCCCTCATAGCATCGAAGCGCCATCGTAACTTGCACTGATTTCCATCTTAAACTTCAACGCGGGAAGCTATGTGTGAAGTTTTTTTTTTTTTTTTTTTTTTTACACCCCAACATGATTCAAACGCAGTAGAAACATGTTAGCGCCTCGGCCTGTTCAGCTATGTGTGATGCTTGTGTTCTCGAGGACGGCTGCGTGACTGCATGCGTCATGCCGCCCTTGATTCACCAACTCCCCTGCTGATCGTTTCTGGATGGCCTGGTGGGGATACGCGGAGCGTCAAGAATTGCAATCAACAAGCGCATGCAAGTTGGATGTGATGCATCTGGCGGCCCCTCACCCTTCTCAGCCTCCTCATCCTCCTCATCTTCCTCCTTATCCTCCTCCTCAAGCCCATCTTCTACCGATTCTTAAGTTTTCAGAATAGGCCAGGGCGTCTGGGGGAGGGGACGGCCGTGCCCCGCTCGGATCCTCGAGGGATTTGTAAGCATACGTATCCTCCTCTTCCTCCTCCGTCTCCTACTCCTCCTTCTCCTCCTCCTCCTCCTCCTCCTCCTCCGTTTCCCCCTCCTCCTCCTCCTCGGTATTATCCTCGTCGTGGCCCCATGTTCATTTTCATCATCATGGTTTGCAAGCCTTTATGGTTCTACCCCTCATTCTTCGGCTCGGCCGCTCAATCGCGGCGGCACCGTTCTCGAGAACGTTCTCGGGCATGTCGGGCAGGGGCGCGGGCCAGCAGCGGCACGGAGGAGGGAGGGGAGGGGAGTTGTAGACAATGGAGAGTAGGGGGAGGGAAGAGAGGAGGGAGAAATTGAAGATGCGGGGGAGGAGGAGGAGGAGGAGGAGGACGAGGAGGAGGAGGAGGAGGGAATGAAGACGAGCAGAGGGGGAAGCTCGAGCATGAGGACGGGGGCGTTGCTCACTCCTTCTTCGCCCTCTTGGGCGTGGGGGCCATCCTCGAGAACCACTCGACGACTACGTTGAACTCTGAGTAGATGGCGTCCAGCTTCCTGGCAACGGCCAGGATCTCTGGATCTGGGACGGGGTCGGCGTCCTCGGACGAGCTCTTGAGATGGATTTTCTCGACGCTGTTGAATGTAGACTTGAACCTGGGAATCAGCTTCTCAACGTCTGTCTTCAGCGGACCCAGGTACTTCGACTTCGATTTATCAGATGCCACCTCGAAGATGCGCTTTGCCTCTGTGAGCGATTCGGAGAGGGATCGTAGGACCGCCTTGGGCTTGTCCTTGATCGAATTGAAGGTCTTCATGTCCTCCTCTGGCTTCTGCCCCTCGACCTTGATCTTCACGTCCTTGAGCTTCTCAGCGCCTGCACTGCCAGAGCTGCTAGGCGCGGTCTCGAGGATGCCAGCTGCCGCCAAGTCCTCCGCGAACTCAGCCTTCTCCTTCTCTGACGTAATCTCCTTCTCGGACTCCATCGTTTTCCCAGCGTCGTCGGTGTTGGTGTTGATCTCCTCGTCCTCGTAGATCTTGCATTCTCGACTCCACTCGTCGTCCAGCCCCGTGTCTCGATCAGGCCTGTGGCGATCGGCCTTGTCGCCCAATAGTTTGATCTTCGCGAGCGCCTTATGCTCGCCAAACAGCTGGATCATGCCGTGCTTCGCCATCCACTTGCTCTTGTCAACATCCTCCTTCTTATGGTTGACCTTCCTCCACGTGCGATTGACCGAGTTGCCCTCCTTCATTGATTTGGCAACCCAGCTGACGAAGAAGACCTTGCGAGCAGCTGGCGTCAACGCGTCGTATCCAGCTCTTTTCCCTTCCGATGCCAGCCAGTGCATCAAATTTGAACTCTGTCGATGCTTCACTTCCTTGTCCTCCAAGAACTTTTTCGCATCCTGAACATCCTTGTCGGTGACAGATGGCATTTCCAGAGGTTCTGCGTCAACTGCCACCTTTTTTTTCCCCTTGGGAGGCATCCAACCAAATCAAATGCAAAGTTGACGTCTGTTCAGTGATGCACGTGCGCGGCTGTGAGTGTGAGCCAAAACGTGCCTGTGCGGTACATGCGTGAACAGTTTTCCAGAATTTCCAGACTTTCTCCAGACTCTGGAAAAAGTCTGGAGTTTATGCTTTCTGATTGAATCTGGTTATATACATGTTTTCCAGAATTTTTCCAGAGTCCGGAAAAAGTCCGGAGAATTCTGGAAAATCAAACTGGCACCAGGCAAAACAACCATTCCAAGTCCGAGGGTGAAGATGGGCAGGTTGCCTCTACCAAGAGGGGGCCGTAGGGGGCCGTGAGGGGCCGTAGGGGCCGTAGGGGGCCCCATGGGGCCGTAGGGGGCCGCACGGGGGCCGTGGGGGCCTCAGGGGGCCTTGAAGGGGCCTTAGGGTGCCTTAAGGGGGCCGCATGGGCTTGGGTGACTTGAAACGTTCCTCCCTCCTCCTCCTCCTCCTCCTCCTCCTCCTCCTCCTCCTCCTCCTCCTCCTCCTCCTCCTCCGCTTGAAACGTTCCTCGCTCCTCCTCCTCCTCCGCGGGCCACTGGAATCCCACCAGCCCTCTGGGCGCAGGTGGTCTAGGGCGTTTCCCTTTCCAACCTCCTGCCTTTCCCTGCTCGGGAGGTTTACCTCCCCCCCCTCCCTGCGTTTGGACGGGGGGGGGGGACGGACCCATAGCAGCGTCCAAGATGGCCCAAGATGGCTCCAAGAGGGCCTCCGAGAGCGCAAGATGGCCTCCAAGATGGCCCAAGATAGCGGTAGACGGGTCAAGGTAGCCTCCGACACGCGTCCAAGAGGCTTCAAGACGGCCCCAAGACGGTTTCAAGTGCCCTCCGAGGCCTCCAAGGACCCCCCCCCCCCCCCCCCCCCCCCCCCCCCCCCCCCCCCCCCTCCCAAGAGGCCAACATCCTTGACAAGTTAGGGAAAACCACTTTTTTTGCCTTTTTTTTTTTTTTTTCCCCTTTTTTTTTTATTTTTCTTTCGTTTTTTCGCCTCCGAAGGGCTCTTGAGGCCTCAAGATGGCACCAAGATGGCCCAAGACAGCCCCAAGAGGGGCCCAAGAGAGCCCCAAGACGGCCCCAAGAGCGCCCAAGAGCGCTCCAAGAGCTGGCCAAGAGGGTCCCAAGACTGTATTGTTTAGCCTCCGAGGGGGAGGGGTAAGATGCCCCCCCCCCCCCCACCTCCCCCCTTTCTTTAGCCATGAGGACCCCCCCCGCAGAGCCCCAAGAGGGCCCCAAAACCTTCCAAAAGAGCCCCAAGAAGGCCCCAAAAGAGCCCCAATAAGCCCCAAGAAGGCCCTAAGATGACCTCAGGAGAGCTCCAAGAAAGAGCCCCAGGATGCCCCAAGAGGGGCCCAAGCGAATCCCACGAGGGCCCCAAGATGCCTCCAAGTTTCGGAGCGCACGCGAGCTTAAGATACAAATCAGTGCAACAGCCATTACGAGTCATCGAAATACCCCTCATCTCATCGAAGCACCATCGTAACTTGCACTGATTCCCATCTTAAACTTCAATGTGGGAAGCTATGTGTGATGATTTTTTACACCCCAACATGATTTTAACGCAGTAGAAACATGTTAGCGCCTCGGCCTGTTCAGCTATGTGTGATGCTTGTGTTCTCGAAGGCTGCTGCGCGACTGCATGCGTTATGCCGCCCCTGATTCACCAACTCCCTTGCTGATCGTTTCTGGATGGACTGGTGGGGATACGCGAAGCGTCAAGAATTATCAGGACGCAGGCCTCCTCATCCTCATCCTCTTTCCCATCCACATCCTCCTCATCGTGCTGATTGTCCTATTCATCCTCCGCACCCTCCTCGCCCTCTCTCCCTCACCTCCCCCCGCAAGCACGCGCGCGCTCGGGGCGCGGGTGCGTTCCTCGAGGTCGAAGTTGTAGCACGGGCGCGAGCGAGCGCGGGCGACGACGACGACGACGACGATGCCTCCTCATTGGTATCTCCTCATCCTCCCCCTACTCCTCGCTGTCACTGCTCCCACGGCTGCTTCTCCCTCCGAGTCGTTCGGTCCTCTCCCACCTCGCCCTCCTCTTCGCTCCTCCTCATCCCCTCCCACTGCTCCTCATCGTCATCATCGTCTCGCTCTCTCTCTCTCTCTTTTCCTCTCTCTCTCTCTCTCTCTCTTTTTTCTCTCTCTCTCTCTCTCTCTCTCTCTCTTTTCCTCTCTCTCTCTCTCTCTCTCTTTTTTCTCTCTCTCTCTCTCTCTGCCTCACTCCCCGACTCCTCCCCCTCTCATTCTCCCTCCCTCCTCCTCCCCCTCGCTCTCTCCCTCACGTCGGCAAGCCCCTCTGGGGAAGGGGACGGCTGTGCCCCGCTCGGCAAGCGACAGGGGGGGATGTATCACCGCTCGTGATTCATGCGGTTTCGGTCCCCCCCATGGCCCAACGGTCATGCCCGCGTAAATGCGACTTCGCATGTTCGTTCAAACGGGGTGATTCAGCCAGGACCCTGGTTCCACGCCGCCCGCAAGCATGATGGTGATGATGATGATGATGATGATGATGATGATGATGATGATGATGCTGATGCTGATGATGATGATGACGACGGTGATGATGATGATGATGACGATGCTGATGATGATGATGATGATGATGATGATGATGATGTTGATGATGATGATGATGATGATAATGATGATGATGCTGATGATGTTGACGATGGTCATGCTGACGATGATGCCGATGGTGTGGTTTTGTGGGTCGACATTCCCACGACTATCAATACCATGCTTTCGAGCTGAGGCACTCGGCCGGCAATCCACAAGGCCGACGGGAACGCATCGCAGCAGCTGGGGACTTGAAATGTATGCTCGGCACTCACGCACGCGCACTCACTGGCGCAAGCTGTCGGTCGGTTCATCGAAGTCGTCGAAGGGAGGCTGCGTGCCGTCCTCCAGCACCTCGATGCTCTCGCTGTCGCTGCCCATGATCTCAGCGCTCGTCGGCACTGGCGCTGTAGCGTCATCTGGCGAGGACGGGGTCCTCCTCACCTTCCTCGCGGGGGGCTGCATCATGTTGTCGAACGTGGACTTCGCCTCCTTGAAATCCTCGCGTATGGCCGCGAACTTCTCAAGCAATGCTGACTCCTGCTTTGCGGTAGCCTTCTCGCTGGACGACGTTATCTCGACGACCGCCACGAGGAGTTTGTCGAGTTGCTCATTCAGGCTGTCGGAGTAGCGATGCTTCGGAGCGTCCTCGAGCATCTCGTGCAGGACGATCTTCATGTTCTCCACGTCCTTCCTCCAATCGTAAACGCCGACGTGCGAGGATCCCTGGGTGGAGGGCGCCATCGCCATCCTTGAACGAGGTGCTAGCCTTCGGCGTGATAGCTATAATCAAATGCACGGACCTGCTGAGGCGAAGCCTGAGCCAAAATAGCTACGGTGTAAGTGGACATGGTAGTGATAATCGGGAGTTCTAGTGAACGTGTTGTTGGAGGTAGTGGGCGTGGACTGTACTTGATTTAGGTGGTGTTCAATGGTCTAGTCTTAGTGGGTGGTGGTGGTCAGTGGCCTAGTGTCAGTAGGTGGTGGTTAATGGTCTGGTCTGAATGGGTGGTGGTAGGTGGTGGTTTGTGGTCTGGTTTTAAGGGGTGGTGGTGGTAGGTCGTACTCGCGCCTAGTGAGGCGCGTCTAAAACCAGATATCGACTCGACGACCATCGTCCAACACCTGCACGCGGCTGAGATGCATGTATCAGTGGCGCCTTTATCGTTTGTGATTTATGTTTTTGCTCCGTCTCGAACCGAATGCACGATGCGGCAAGATCCCGTGGTGTCTTTGTGCCTGTATGCCAGTAAACACGGCACTGGCACCATCCCTCTCGATATGTCTACACACCAGAGACAAAACCGTGCAACGAGCAAGTCAGGAATCACATTCAAAGCCGGCCTGAGGTGGACGAGACGGATGCTGAGCAAGGGTTGGGCAATGCGGAGGACGAGGAGGAGGGGGAGGAGGGGGAGTTGGAGGAGGAGGAGGAGGAGGAGGAGGTGCAAATGGGCGGAAACGAAACACGGAAGGAGGATGAGGAGGGTGAGGGGCGAGGGGGACTTTGGAGGAGGAAGTTGAAACATCGGAGAAAGATGATTATGAGTAGGACGCTGGGGAGAAATTTGGGCTTGTGGCGAGGAGAAGGATGAAACGGAAGCGGTTGAAGAGGATAGATTTCAGGAATATCTACTGGAGGGAGATGGGGTTGAGACTCGTCTGCTTAGCCAAACGTGATGGGCCATGGCGCCAGCTCAGATCGAGATGACCACGATCAAGACACGAGCTCGCCTGTCTTGAGAATTTTTTTGTCTCTGAGCATATTGCGAAGCTCCTCCATGCGGGCCTGCCCAGCTGCACTGCCAGCGGCCGCAATCTCAGCATCTGATTTGCCCTGGGTAGCGGCCAACTTCTTCGCAGCAAACCAACTTTTCCAGTGCTCTCGCTTGCAGAACGCCTTCCACTGATCATCCTCAGAGAGATGCTTGCCCTTGCCCTTAGTCGCACCTGCTGCCTTCATGCACTTCATCGTTTTCATGACCGTCATCGCCTTCGCCTTGCCTTTCGCCTTCGCCTTCAACGCGACGTTGACGTCCTTGAAGGATCGAGACGTGATGGCCGTGCCAGACGCCGCTGCCAAGCGCTCAAGCTCGCTGCTCTCAACGCCCAGCGTCAGTGTCACAGACGGCCTTGGGTCAGCCGTCTTGTGCGTCAGTCTGCGTCGGCCCGTGCCCTGGAGCAAGGCGTTCAGGCGTGGGTCGGCGCTGCTGAACAGCTCGTCCTTGTTGATGGGGCTGCCGTCGGTGTCTGAGTCATCCACCACTATGGTCTCTATTTTCTCAGCCTCGCCGCACGTGACCTCCACATCCGAATCATCAGACACTGTTCCCAATGGCAGCCCAGCAGACCTCGGAGTATGAGTGGGCTTCTCGCTGACCTTCAGCTTGTCCCGCAGCACTGCGTATTTAGCCGTCCACGCCGCAGGCACACACCTGGCGTTCGATTTGTGATTGAGCATTTGACAGAGAAGGGCCCTGAGTCCGAATATGACTACGTCGTTCTCGACTTTGGCTGGATCGTGGCCGCGTTCCTCAATCCAGGAAGCCAGGTGCTTCAGCAAATCCTTCTGATGTACGGCTTGACCGTCGGATGCATCAAGAATGATCTTGAGTGTCGGTATCAGCTTCACCCCCTTGGACCATTTCGGGGCGTTCTTGAACGCTTTCTCTGGGTACATCAACCTCGGAGAAGTGAAAGCAATCGGTGGCAACTCATCGAATGCAAGGCATGCTGCGTCGTATGCAATGTCAACAGATTTTCTGTACCCCTTCTTAGTGGCAGCCATATGCTGAAGAAAAATATTATAAGCCACAAAATGGCTACGGAGATCAGGCGCCATCACGGACGCCACAGACCACGATGCACGCGCTAACATAATCACGAGCACCGCGTGATATTCTATGAAATTGCCTCAGCGACAATATTATCGTATCATGTTGGCTTAAATGGTTATGTTTTGATATGAAATGGTGATGTTTGGGTGATTTTCGTTACGCATGCGTACATTCGTGCACGTACAAATCACACACGCGCGTTTATTATCACACACGCGTCTTTATAATGGTCGTC
Organism: Prorocentrum cordatum; assembly: GCA_963575745.1. Taxonomy (NCBI): domain Eukaryota; class Dinophyceae; order Prorocentrales; family Prorocentraceae; genus Prorocentrum; species Prorocentrum cordatum. The sequence goes on along the minus strand of CAUYUJ010015373.1, from coordinate 14,259 downwards.
TACGAGGCTCGGGGTTCCAGGGCGCCGGGAGCAGAAAATCAATATTTTCGAAAGAAAAATATGTCTTGGAGTGGCCTTTTTTCCGCACCGCCTCGGATTTCAATTTTCCGGCGCCGGCCGGCGCCGGAACCGGCCCGGGCGCTGGCCCGGGTGCTGGCCCAGGCGTTCGGCTCGAGCGCCGGCCCGGGTGCCGGAAGCGGCCCGAAAGGGGTTCCCTTCCCGGGCGCCGGGAGCAGAAAATCAATATTTTCGAAAGAAAAATATGTCTTGGAGTGGCCTTTTTTCCGCACCGCCTCGGAATTCAATTTTACGGCGCCGGCCGGCGCCGGAACCGGCCCGGGCGCTGGCCCGGGTGCTGGCCCAGGCGTTCGCCTCGAGCGCCGGCCCGGGTGCCGGAAGCGGCCCGGAAGGGGTTCCCGGGCGCCGGGAGCAGAAAATCAATATTTTCGAAAGAAAAATATGTCTTGGAGTGGCCTTTTTTCGGCACCGCCTCGGAATTCAATTTTCCGGCGCCGGCCGGCGCCGGAACCGGCCCAGGCTGCCGGGCTCCTGTGTGGTCAGCCGTGCTCCTGAGGCGTCTACGGTGCTCTTTTGGGGTCTGCCGTACTCATTTGGGGTCTGCCGTGCTCCTGTGGTCGGCCGTGCTCATTTGGGGTCTGCCGCGCGCCTGTGAGATCTGCCGTGCTCCTGTTGGGGAAACGCCAGCAGCGTTCGGGGTACAACAAAAAGGCGCGTTTATGTTGTACCCGCGCGCGGTCTGCCATGCTCCTGTGGGTTCCGCCGTGTTCCTGTGGCGTCTGCCGTGCTCCTGTGGCGTCTGCCGGGTTCCTGTGTGGTCTGCCGTGCTCCTTTGTGGTCTGCCGTGCTCCTGTGGAGTCTGCCGTGCTCCTGTGTGGTCTGCCGTGCTCTTGTGGTCTGCCGTGCTCATTGGGGATTTGCCGTGCTCATGTGGGGTCTGCCGTACTCCTGTGTGGTCTGCCGTGCTCCTTTGTGGTCTGCCGTGCTCCTTTGGGGTCTGCCTTGCTACTGTGGGGTCTGCCGTGCTCCTGTGTGGTCTGCCGTGCTCCTGTGGTTTGCCTTGCTCCTGTGTGGTCTGCCGTGCTCCTTTTGGGTCTGCTCTGCCGTGCTCCTGTGTGGTCTGCCGTGCTCCTGTGGGGTCTGCCGTGCTCTTGTGGGGTCTGCCGTGCTGTTGTGTGGTCTGCCGTGCTCCTTTGTGGTCTGCCGTGCTCCTGTGTGGTCTGCCGTGCTCCTGTGTGGCCTGCCGTGCTCTTGTGTGGTCTGCCGTGCTCCCGTTGGTCTGCCGTGCTCTTCTGTGGTCTGCCGTGCTCCTATGGGGTCTGCCGTTGTTCGGCCGTCTTGAGGGCACTCTTAGGGCATAGTCTGCCGTGCTCCTCGTTTTGGTCTGCCGTGCTCCTCGTCTTGGTCATCCTTTCCGTCGTCTTGAGGGCGCTCTTGGTGCCTGGTCTGCCGTGCTCCTCGTCTTGGTCTGCCGGGCTCCTCTCGGTTCCTAAGCCTGGTCTGCCGTGCTCCTCGTCTTGGTCTGCCGTGCTCCTCTCGGTTCCTACGCGCGGTCTGCCGTGCTCCTGTGGGGAGCACGGCAGACCACAGGAGCACGGCAGACCACACAGGAGCACGGCTGACCACACCTCGATTTTTTGAGGATGTCTCGAGCGAAATGGCCGTGGTCTGCCGTGCTCCACACAGGAGCACGGCAGACCACCTGCTCATTTTCTGAAGACGTCCCGAGCGAAAACGTCATTTTTAACATAAGAGGTTGTAAAACACCTCTGTCGGCATCATGTTGGACTCGGTTCAGCTCTGTGGGGCCATCGGCCGGAAGGGTTTCCAGGGCGCCGGGAGCAGAAAATCAATATTTTCGAAAGAAAAATATGTCTGGAGGTGGCCTTTGTTCCGCCCGCTCGGAATTTCAATTTTCCGGCGACGGCCGGCGCCAGAAACGGCACGGGCGCGGCCCGAAGTGCGGCCCCAGGCGTTTCGGCTCGATCGCCGGCCGGGGTCCGGAAAAGCGGCCCCGGAAGGGGTTCGTTCCGGGCGCCATCTTATGCAGAAAATCAATATTTTCGAAGAAAAATGTATGTCTTGGAGCGGCCTTTTTTCAGCACCGCCTCGGGAATTCAAATTTTCCAGGCGACGGCCGGCGCCGGAACCGGCCCGGGCGCTGGCCCGGGTTGCTGGACGGGCGTTCGGCTCAAGCGCCGGCCGGGTCAAGAGCGGCCCACCGGAGCAGAAAATCAATATTTTCGAAAGAAAAATATGTTTTGGAGTGGCTTTTTTTCGGGGAGCAGAAAATCAATATTTTCGAAAGAAAAATATGTCTTGGAGTGGCCTTTTTTCCGCACCGCCTCGGAATTCAATTTTCCGGCGCCGGCCGGCGCCGGAACCGGCCCGGGCGCTGGCCCGGGTGCTGGCCCGGGCGTTTGGCTCGAGCGCCGGCCCGGGTGCCAGAAGCGGCCCGGAAGGGGTTCCCGGGCGCCGGGAGCAGAAAATCAATATTTTCGAAAGAAAAAATATGTCTTGGAGTGGCCTTTTTTCGGCACCGCCTCGGAATTCAATTTTCCGGCGCCGGCCGGCGCCGGAACCGGCCCAGGCTGCCGTGCTCCTGTGTGGTCAGCCGTGCTCCTGAGGCGTCTACGGTGCTCTTTTGGGGTCTGCCGTACTCATTTGGGGTCTGCCGTGCTCCTGTGGTCGGCCGTGCTCATTTGGGGTCTGCCGCGCGCCTGTGAGATCTGCCGTGCTCCTGTTGGGGAAACGCCAGCGGCGTTCGGGGTACAACAAAAAGGCGCGTTTATGTTGTACCCGCGCGCGGTCTGCCGTGCTCCTGTGGGTTCCGCCGTGCTCCTGTGGCGTCTGCCGTGCTCCTGTGGCGTCTGCCGGGCTCCTGTGTGGTCTGCCGTGCTCCTTTGTGGTCTGCCGTGCTCCTGTGGAGTCTGCCGTGCTCCTGTGTGGTCTGCCGTGCTCTTGTGGTCTGCCGTGCTCATTTGGGATTTGCCGTGCTCATGTGGGGGTCTGCCGTACTCCTGTGTGGTCTGCCGTGCTCCGGTGGTCTGCAGTGCTCCTTTGGGGTCTGCCTTGCTACTGTGGGGTCTGCCGTGCTCCTGTGTGGTCTGCCGTGCTCCTGTGGTTTGCCTTGCTCCTGTGTGGTCTGCCGTGCTCCTTTTGGGTCTGCTCTGCCGTGCTCCTGTGGGGTCTGCCGTGCTCCTGTGGGGTCTGCCGTGCTCTTGTGGGTCTGCCGTGCTCTTGTGTGGTCTGCCGTGTTCCTGTGGTTGGTCTGCCAGTGCTCCTGTGTGGTCTGCCGTGCTCCTGTTTGGCCTGCGTGCTCTTTGGGTCTGTGCCGCGCCTTTGGTCCTGCCTGCTTTTTGGTCTGCCGTGCTCCTCAAGCGGGTCCTGCCGTTGTTGCGGCCGTCTTGAGGGCACTCTTAGGGCCAAGTTGCCGTGCTCCACGTCTTGTCTGCCGTTCTCCTCGTCTTGGGTCATCCCTTTCCGTCGTCTTCAGGACACGCAGACCGGCGGCGTTAGGAAACCGAGAGAGCACGGCAGACCACAGGAGCACGGCAGACCACACAGGAGCACGGCAGACCACACCTCGATTTTTTGAGGATGTCTCGAGCGAAATGCAAGTGGTCTGCCGTGCTCCACACGGGAGCACGGCAGACCACCTGCTCATTTTCTGAGGACGTCCCGAGCGAAAACGTCATTTTTAACATAAGAGGTTCTAAAACACTTCTGTCGGCATCTCATTTTTTCGAGGATGTCTCGAGCGAAACGCTCATTTTTCATGCATAACAGAAATTTTTGATATTTTTCAACATCCCGATTGTTTGAGGATGTCTCGAGCGAAACCGTCATTTTTGACATAAGACGTCTTAAACGATAACCTGACCGGACAAGAACGGGAAGCGCCGTTTTTTATCCACCACGTGCGTCAGAGACCGTATTGGCGAGAACGTCAGAGAAACCCATAAACGCAACAGACCAGACTAAATGGTGGCCTGCCGCGCTGGTCTGTCGAGGTAGTCTGCTGCCCTGGCCACATCATGGTGTCGACACCGTGCTTTTCTCTCGGCCACGCGGGCCCCCACCCTTTGTCGCCCAGCCTACTTTTTCTGTTCCAGCCTGTCTTGTCTTTTGTTTGTCCGTCGTCGTCGTCGCGTGCCTTTCCTTTGTCGTGGTCGTCGTTTTTATTATAATCGTCCGCTGTTGCCGTTCTCGCTGTCGCCGTCGTTATCATTTTATGATTGCGGTCGTTTTTCTGATTGTTTTTTTGTTGTTGGATTCCGTGTTCGGTTGGTTTTTGTGTTATTTTTGTGGTCGTTTTCTGTCATCGTTTTTTGTCGTAATTTTCGAGATCGTTATTGACGAAGACGACGACGACGACGATGACGACGACGACGATCTGCCGTGCTTCTGTGGCGTCTGCGGTGCTCCTGTGGTCTGCCGTGCTCCTTCTTGGTTTGCCGTGCTCCTGTGTGGTCTGCCGTGCTCCTGTGCAGTCTTCCGTGCTCCTGTGGTCTGCCGTGCTCCTTTGGGGTCTGCCGTGCTCCTGTGGAGTTTGCCGTGCGAACGTGTGGTCTGCCGTGCTCCTGTGTGGTCTGGCGTGCTCCTGTATGGTCTGCCGTGCTCTTGTGTGGTTTGCCGTGCTCCTGTGTGGTCTGCCGTGCTCCCGTGGGGTCTGCCGTGTCCTGTGTGGTCTGCCGTGCTCCTGTGTGGTCTGCCGTTCTCCTGTGTGGTCTGCCGTGCTCCTTCTTGGTCTGCCGTGCTCATGTGCGGTCTGCCGTGCTCCTGTGCGGTCTGCCGTGCGAACGTGTGGACTGCCGTGCGCATTTGGGGTCTGCCTTGCTCCTGTGTGGTTTGCCGCGCTCCTGTGTGGTCTGCCGTGCTCCTGTGTGGTCAGCAGACCCAGGGCTGAGGGAAGGCTGGAGCAGTGCTCTGGTGGTCCTTCACCCGCCCAGCTCCGTCCCCTCCCACTCTGGACCGATCTTGCGGGAAGCTGGCTTGTGGCAGCGCATCGCGCGTCGGCCGCCTGCCCAGGTGCCGGCCCGGGCGTTCGGTTCGAGCGCCGGCCTGGGTGCCGGAATCGGCCCGGAAGGGGTTCCAGGGCGCCGGGAGCAGAAAATCAATATTTTCGAAAGAAAAATATGTTTTGGAGTGGCCTTTTTTCCGCACCGCCTCGGAATTCAATTTTCCGGCGCCGGCCGGCGCCGGAACCGGCCCGGGCGCTGGCCCGGGTGCTGGCCCAGGCGTTCGGCTCGAGCGCCGGCCCGGGTGCCGGAAGCGGCCCGGAAGGGGTTCCCGGGCGCCGGGAGCAGAAAAATCAATATTTTCGAAAGAAAAATATGTCTTGGAGTGGCCTTTTTTCGGCACCGCCTCGGAATTCAATTTTCCGGCGCCGGCCGGCGCCGGAACCGGCCCGGGCGCTGGCCCGGGTGCTGGCCCAGGCGTTCGGCTCGAGCGCCGGCCCGGGTGCCGGAAGCGGCCCGGAAGGGGTTCCCGGGCGCCGGGAGCAGAAAATCAATATTTTCGAAAGAAAAATATGTCTTGGAGTGGCCTTTTTTCGGCACCGCCTCGGAATTCAATTTTCCGGCGCCGGCCGGCGCCGGAACCGGCCCGGCGCTGGCCCGGGTGCTGGCCCGGGCGTTTGGCTCGAGCGCCGGCCCGGGTGCCAGAAGCGGCCCGGAAGGGGTTCCCGGGCGCCGGGAGCAGAAAATCAATATTTTCGAAAGAAAAATATGTCTTGGAGTGGCCTTTTTTCGGCACCGCCTCGGAATTCAATTTTCCGGCGCCGGCCGGCGCCGGAACCGGCCCAGGCTGCCGTGCTCCTGTGTGGTCAGCCGTGCTCCTGAGGCGTCTACGGTGCTCTTTTGGGGTCTGCCGTACTCATTTGGGGTCTGCCGTGCTACTGTGGTCGGCCGTGCTCATTTGGGGTCTGCCGCGCGCCTGTGAGATCTGCCGTGCTCCTGTTGGGGAAACGCCAGCGGCGTTCGGGGTACAACAAAAAGGCGCGTTTATGTTGTACCCGCGCGCGGTCTGCCGTGCTCCTGTGGGTTCCGCCGTGCTCCTGTGGCGTCTGCCGTGCTCCTGTGGCGTCTGCCGGGCTCCTGTGTGGTCTGCCGTGCTCCTGTGTGGTCTGCCGTGCTCCTGTGGAGTCTGCCGTGCTCCTGTGTGGTCTGCCGTGCTCTGGTGGTCTGCCGTGCTCATTTGGGATTTGCCGTGCTCATGTGGGGTCTGCCGTACTCCTGTGTGGTCTGCCGTGCTCCGGTGGTCTGCCGTGCTCCTTTGGGGTCTGCCTTGCTACTGTGGGGTCTGCCGTGCTCCTGTGTGGTCTGCCGTGCTCCTGTGGTTTGCCTTGCTCCTGTGTGGTCTGCCGTGCTCCTTTTGGGTCTGCTCTGCCGTGCTCCTGTGGGGTCTGCCGTGCTCCTGTGGGGTCTGCCGTGCTCTTGGGGTCTGCCGTGCTCTTGTGTGGTCTGCCGTGCTCCTTTGTGGTCTGCCGTGCTCCTGTGTGGTCTGCCGTGCTCCTGTGTGGCCTGCCGTGCTCTTGTGTGAGCTGTGAGCTGCGGGGCCTATGAAGGCTAAAGGAGCCCGAGGCCCGCGGAGCACGTTGGCCCCAGGGCCTCCAGAGCCAACTAACGGGGCCCCGAAGGAGCCACCGACGGGGAGGGCGCGAAGCGCCAGACGCGCGAAGCGCCCAGATTTCAAAGAAATCAAGAATGCAGGCGGAGGCGAGGGCACGCATAGCGAGGCCAACCATGCCTGCCTTGCTGCAAACAAGACGCGAGGCCCACACTCACGACAAAATGACGAAAGGCCTCACGAACCGCGAGGTGAGGTCAGCGCACGCGTTGCCAAAGCCAAACAGGCCTGACCTCGACGAGAGGGCTGACGCACACAACAAACGACGGTGCAGCCTCCCGAAACCTCACATCGGCCAGCACACGCATTGCACACGCCAAACACGCCTGACCTGCAGAGGACGAGAGGGCAGAAACTCACGACAAAAGACTGAGCAGCCTCACGAACCTCAAGGGTGATGGCCAGCACACGCAGCCGACGCTAACATGCCTGACCTCGACGTGAGGGCTGCAACGCGCAACAAAGGAAGGTGCAGCCTCACGAACTCACAGAATGAAGGTGTCTGCTACCTGCAGACCACGAGGGAGGGCGGACACAACAGGAAGAAGATGATGATGCTGCATCACGCCCCCTCGTCTTCATCAGCGCGGCGGCGCCGCTTGCGCCTGTCCTCGCGCGCCTCCTCAGCCGCGGCCGACCACTCGAGGAGGCTCGCCTCGTCCAGGCCGTAGGCGCTCAGCCATGCCTCCCTCGAGGCCCCCGCGGGGCCAGGCACCAGCGGCGCCGCCGCAGCCTCGCCAGCGGCCGGCGCGCCGCTGGGGGGCCCGTGGCTGGCGCAGGCGGCATCGCCGCCAGGGGCACCGTCCTCGGGACGGACGCCCAGCCACTGCAGGAAGCGCACCCTGGCGTCCATCGGCACCACGTCCTCCTTGCGAAGGCTGGGCACCGCCGCGCCGACCCGCTTGTTGCCGCTGTGGGGCGTGCCAGCAGGATGCCGCCCCTGCAGCCAGCGTGCCTTCTGGTCGCGCCTGCCCTTGGGAAGCCCAGCAGACCCTGGGCATTGCTCCTTGAGCTTGGGCGCCGCGCCTGAGCGCCCGCCAAGCCGCGCGTACGCCCCGCAGTGGGTGCACGCCATCAGCTCCTGCTCGGCGGCGCCCTCCCCGCACCTGGCGAAGGCCAGGACGTGGCCAGCGAAAACGAAGGCCGTCGCACCGAGGGATACTCCACCAGCGCGCGCCGCCAAGGGCCCACCCGTCGCCCGAACCCGAGTCGACCTGGCGGCGGCGGGCAGGCTCCACCACGGGTGCGGCGAAGGAAACAGCCCTCCGCTCGCTGCCCTCTGGCAGGCCCTCGCAGTCCTTGACCTCGATCCCCTGCCAGATGAGGGGGGCCTGCGCCACCCAGCATGAGAGCTCCCTCACCACCTCCATCGTGCCGAAGAACTCCCGCCTGGCCACGGGGCTGGAGCGGTGCAGCGCCGCACCTGCCTTGGCCCAGCGGTCGGCATGACCATTGCCGCGGAGGTCCGCCTCCGTGATCTTGCCTTCCAGCACGTCACGGGCGGTGCAGTGGGCTGCCACCTTGGTAACCTTAAGCATGTCCACGTCCAGCGAAGCGTAGATCCCCGACCAGAGATGGGCATTGGGCTTGTTGGCTGCCGTCGCGTACTTCTTGCCCAACGTCAGGCAGCTGACCGTAGACGCACAATCGATGAGGATCTCGTCCACACACGGGCCCAGGAAGCGGGACAGCATCCAGACCGCGAAATCCTCACCGTCCTTGGCCGACTGGAAAGGGCAAAGGTCTTGGCGCACGCTGCCGTACACCGCGCACTCCATGTTGCCGTCGGAGTCGCACTGCACGATGCTCCAGCCCGCACGCCGCAGGCTCGCGTGCTCGGGGTCGAGCGCCGACCCATCCAGGTAGAGGCGCCCCCCGAGGAGACCGTCAACGGGGCGATTGCACCACATGACAGCCATGGCATCCGACCTCAGAGCGGCCCTCGGGGGCTGAGGGAGCCAGCAGCGCGCAAAGCACTCCCCCGCCTCCTCACCTCGGCCACGTGCACGGTGTGCACAGCGCCGCAGGCGGTCGGAGGTCGAGTCGCGCCTCGGCCCCGCGAGGACGGGACACTCGAACAGCCTGTGCCAGAGACTGCCGCGGGGTGCATCGCACGCGCAGCAGCGAGCATGCTCCCTCTCCCCTGCCGAGTGCAAACGGATCTGGGGCCAGTGGGCGTTGGAGAGAAAACTCACAACCGCCGCCTTCTCCCTGGGGCTGAGCTTGCTGCCCGACCCGAGGACCTCCGAGAAGGCCTCCCAGAACAGGGGCATCGGGGGGAGCGCTCCATGGCCTAGGCGGGCCAGCTCCGACCTGTCCGAAGCACGCCGCGCCCCTGCCGCTGCCAGCAGGCCCAGCTCGCGCGGCCCCATCATGCGCAGGTCCAGGAAGTGGCCGTCGTCGGTGGCGAGGCAGGTGCCTTGGACGAGTCTCCAGCCCACCCTGGTGAGCGAGAGAGCCAGGGCATCCACTGGCGTACGGCAATGCGCCCATGGGGCTGCTGCTCCCGCGTGCCTCCACGCCGCCTCCTGCACGGCCGTCTCGAACATGCGCTGCGAGACCTCCCCCGACTGCAGGAGGCTGGCCGCCATCTGCACCGCGGCACGAAGCAACGCGGGGCTCGGGTCGAGGTCGATGGACCGCATGACCTCCGCCGCCCTGAGCCTCAGCCCGAGTGAGGCACCCTTGGGGAGCTTCCCAGCCGAGCGCGCCGCCGCCAAGCGCCACGAATGTAGCTCCCCATCAGGCACACCAGTCACAGTGCGCCCCCACAGCATCGCTGCGGTGGGCCCAGCACGGTGGACCATCTCGGTCGCCGCCCCAGCGGAGCGAAGCACCCCGAGCCTGCGGCCACGCCGAAGGCCGCCGACCGCACGCCCAGCTCCTTCATGCACGCCTCGACGAGTGATGTTGGCGTCGGTGCCGAGGTTCCTCGCCTGCAGTCCCCTCTTGAAGGCAAGGCCCTGCGCTGCCCACTCCTCGGAGAGCTCCTTGGCGAGCTGCGGCGACGAGGCCAGGAAGACCGACTTACTCTCGTTGAGTGGGAGGTGCTGCTCACGCAGCAGGCGGACCACTTCACAGCTGGAAACCAACATCTGACGCTTGACTAGTCGGGCCGTGCCGACCGCCTGGAGCGAGATGTCGTCGACAACGTTCCGCGGCGTGATCAAAGGGCACATCGCCCCCGCGGCCAGGATGGCGCCCAGCACTGGGAGCTTCGCAACTGCTGTCGCACACGCACACCCAGCCAGAACCGCACCCGTAGTGCCGAAGGCGGGGGAAGCCATGCCCGCCGCGAGGACCATCCTTGGGGCCTGGTAGGAGGTGAGGAGGCCGCGCAGCAGCCTGAGGTTGAACCCGAAACGTACTGCATTCGCCCAGAGCACATCATGTCGCACGTGCTCGTAGAACTTGCTGATGTCCAGGAAGAGGCTCGCGGCCTCGAACTGCTGGTTCGCCATCGCGAACCCCGCAAAACAGTTGTGCAGCCACCCAGCCCGCTCACAGTCCCGCCCGTCACGTCCCCAGAAAAAGGGGAAGTCGTGGTCAGCCTCCCAGCGGGCGCAGCACGGCTGGCGGAGGCGCGACCACAGCCGCAGGACCAGCGGCAGCAGCGCAATGGGCCTTACCCCTCCATCTGCCTTCGGGATGAACACCATCAGGGAGACCTGCCCGCTGATCGATGCAGGGGCGTCGTCGTAGGCCGCCAGGATGTCCAGGATGCGCTGCTGCGGCGCCACGGGCAGCAGAAGGATCTGCCGAGGGTGCAGAGAGTCGCACCCGAGCCCCACCGAGGGGCTGTAGCGCTTGCAGGCCGCCTGGAGCTGCTCCAGCGAGATGGGTGGCAGCCGCCACTCGCCAACGCCCCAGCTGCTGGCCCCAGCGCCCAGGGCAAAGCCGTCCTGGAGCCACAGCTTCTGCCAGACACTCGTGAGCTCGCCGATCGCTGCCATCCCAACGAGCCTCCTGCCAGAGTCAGCGTCCCTGACCGTCGGCGGAGGCGTCGCCTTCGAGAAGCGGTGGGCCAGACGACCGCCCTTCTCAACCGCTGTCTGCGCCCAGTTGCGCCAGGCCTGGGCGCTCTCAGCCGCGTCGCGGCGCTGCGATGCCCCGAGCAGCCCTTGGAGGTCCCGAACGGCATCAGGGCTGCCGTGGACGCCCGCCTGAAACACCAGGTCGCCCAGTCGATCAGGAGCTGCGCCAGGAAGAGCTCCCCCGTCCGAGTCGGCAGCCTCCTGCACCGCCTCCAGCAAGAGCTGCGCTCTGAGCATGGCCTGGTGCCCGTACCAGTCTGCATGCCGAGGGTGCCAGCGGCCAGTCCTCTCAGCGCGCAGCCGCTGGAGGGCAACGTCCAGGCAGCTCCGCAGGCGGTGCGTGAGGAGGCTGAACCTGAACCTGGCGTCTCGCTTGACCAAGGCACTGAGGGGCTTGAGGGTCAGCCGCGGCCCCTCTCCTCTGCCGAGGTGACGGGCCAAGTCGGCCTGGACGATGCCGTGGATGCCGACCAGGGTGCCTTCTGCCGCCGCAGCCCACTCGCTGAAGGCGTCGGAGAGGTTGGTCGGTGAAGTGCCTGCGTCCCAGGACCACGCGACGCTCCTGGGCGTGACCTGTCCTTTCTTGCCAACCGAGTAGCACGCAATCTCCGCGTCCTCGCGCGCCCGACGGAGCTCAGGAGCAACTTCGGGGAAGCGTGCGGGCCTGGACGGAACCTCCACCAACGCATCTGCCCGAACGTCCTGGAGACGAAGCAGGACAGGGCGATGAGGGTGCAGACCGAAGCCCTCGAGCGTGGTGGCGCAGGAGGCCGTGCAGGCTGCCAGCGCCGAGGAAGCCACGAACCAGTCGTAGAGGTGGTCACATCCCTCGGCATGGCAAGTCGCCTCCGAGGGCCCCAGGACATGCCCCCGCACCGCAGCGGGCCACCCCAATTCCTCCAGTGGCTCGGGCTCCATGTTGAAGTCGGCTTGGAGGACCCACGGGATGTCGGCAGAAAAGCCCGTCACTTCCGAGATGGCCGAAAACAAGTCCAGGTTGGTGCCTCGAGGGCCCACAGAGTGCTGAAAGTACCCAGCCAGCACCAGGACCCTAAAGCCCGAGGCGGCGGCGACCTCCACCCCGATGAGGCGGTGGCGCAAGGCCGAGGGCAAAGGGCGCGCCGACTCGTCGGCCTGCAAGCCGTCTCGCACCAGAATCGCCACGCCGCCTGAGGTCGCCTGGGGCCCTTGCTTCTCCGTCGGCGCCGCCTCGTGGAGGAAGGCCGCGTAGCCCAGGCCGCGGGCCTGAGCCGCAGCACTGGGCAGGCGCGCACGCAGGAGCCTCGTCTCCTGCAGCGCCACGACGTCAGGCCAGTAGTCGTACGCCTTGAAGAAGGCCTCGAGGGCTTCAACGCTCCTGCTCCAAGCGTTGCCGTTGCAGCCGAACATGACGAGGCCGGCTCTAAGCTGCTGGCCTCCTGCCCTGCCGACCTGCGGCGCCTTGCCGATGACAGCTGCCTCGCGAGCGGCCCGCCCATCAGCGTCAGACACGGGGCCCGCTGTGCTCCTGGTCGCGGGACCCTCCGCCCCCGCCAGGACTGGGGGGGGGACCTGGCCCCTCGCTCCAGCGCTCCTCAGCGGCGTCGGCGGGCCGCTCGCCAGAACGGGAGGTGGCCGTCCCTCCCTCCGCGGCGCGCCATCGCAAGGCTGGGGAGGTGGCCGTCCCTCCGCCCCTCCGGTTGCCAGCGGGGGGTGCGCATGCCCATCACCAACGGGGCCGAGAGCTGCGACGTCGTGGGGCTGAATCCCACCGCTCTCGGCCCCTGACTGGCCGTCGGGGGGCCACCTCGGTGATCCCGACCGCGCCAGCTGGCTACCTCGGGCGAGGGTGCTCGGCGCCGCCCGCCGCCTGCGGGGGGCGCGGACGCGCCAGCGGCCGTCACAGCGCCTCCTCCACCTGTCCCAACAGCTGGGCCCGCGCACATCCCGAGGGGATGGCGTCTCGCTGGCCCCCACATCGAGGCCGACTGTGGAAGCTGACCACTCCCACGCTCCAGCATCACCCACGGCGCGGCCCGTACCCAGCAGCAGGAGCAACGACAGCAGCCGCAGCCAACAAGGGGTCGCCGTCCGTGAAGGCCGCCCCTTGCTCGGCGAGGGCCTTGGTGAGGCTGGGCTCCACCTGAGGCCACGTGCCCAGGGTAGCCCCGTGTTGGCCACGGGCCGCTGCAGGGCCGTAGGGTCCGTCCGCTGGCCTGACCCGCGCGGCTGGCGGCCCAGCCGCGGTCGGCCCTGCCAGCGGGGCGGCCGCGGGAGGGGCGGCCGCAGGCCCACCTGGGGCCACGATGTCGAGCGGCATGTCGTCATCCTCAGTCGCGAGGCCGTCCTCACCGACGCTGTCGCCCCAACGCTTCCTGACCGAGCTGCTTCGGGGCCTGAGCACGTCAGCGACCGCCTCCTTCTGCGTGTTGAGAATCTCGACGATCTCCGAAAACCTGGGCGGCAGGTCGGCGCCGTGCTGCTTGAGGAGATCCGAAAGGGCGCCAACCTGAGGGAGCAACCCCTGGACAGCGTCACCAAGCGGGCTCGGCACGCCTCCGACAGCTGCGTTGGCCCGCTGGATCGCCTGCTGAGTGACCTTGGCCCTGGTCTCTTCCAGCTCTGCAATCTGCCCAGTGACTTCATCAACCCCCAACTCGGCAGCCGATAGCTGCTCCTGCTTCTCCGCGATGAGATCGCGCAGCTCGGACGCCTGCAGCTGGAGCTTCTCCTTCCTGGTACGCGCCGTGGCCAACTGGCGCTCGACCTTCTGGATGGCGTTGGCCTCAATGTGGAGCACAGAGTGAGGCGGGCGCTCCGTCTGCTGGGCCTCCTGGACGGACCGCTCCAGGGCGGCGACCTGGTCCTTGCCCTGCTGGAGGGCGTTCTCCGCCTCACGCTGGAAGTCCGCTGAGAGCCCGGGCGCCGAAGCCCCCTGGAGCGTGGCGACGCGCTCCCTCTCCGCATCGAGCTGCGCCTGCAGCTCCTCGTTCTGCGTCTTGGCCTCTCCCCAAGGCCGCGCGCGCCGCGCCCTGCTGTTGGGGGCGCTGCTGGGCGCGGTGCTCCCCGAGAGGGCCCGCTGGGAGGCCGAGCGCCTCGCAGCGCGTTGCTCAGCCCTTCCCCTGGGCTGCTGCACGAACCCGTCTGCGTCCGCCCGCGGGGGGGGCTTGTCAGAGCGATACTCCTTCGTCCATGGGGGAGCACTGGTGCCGCACGCCTTGCACGTCCACCGCTTGTCACACCAGTACCAAGCACTGCAGCCACGCTTAGCACACAACCAGTACGCCCGCCTGGCCAGCCCTGAGGCGACCTCCGACATGGCGGCTCACCCAGGGAAGACTGACAGCTGCGCGGCCGATGCACTCGGCCCTGCAGGAACGAAGAAGACCAAAATAGGCGAAGCTTCTGGCTCGCGGCGGGGCGCCCCTCGCGCTCAAGAACGCCCGACGGACTCGCGGTCGTCGGGTGCGCCATGGCCTTGAGCCAAAATGGCTACGGACCGTGCTCTTGTGTGGTCTGCCGTGCTCCTGTTGGTCTGCCGTGCTCTTCTGTGGTCTGCCGTGTTCCTATGGGGTCTGCCGTTGTTCGGCCGTCTTGA
>CAUYUJ010015372.1:336844-337953 GCA_963575745.1 Prorocentrum cordatum | reverse complement strand
GAGGAGGAGGAGGAGGAGGAGGAGGAGGAGGAGGAGGAGGCGGAGGAGGAGGAGGAGGAGGAGGAGGAGGAGGAGGAGGAGGAGGAGGAGGAGGAGGAGGAGCGTTGCGGGCGTCAGAAGTTTGTATGATGTTGGCGGGGTGCATTGGGGCGCTGCTGTCAGCGCCGTGCCTTGCGTTTTTGTATGCAGCAGGTGGGCTTGAGGAAGTTTTTTGGTCGAAGTGATGATGCACGTGTCGGTATCTGGGTCCAGATGCCTAGCGGGGGCGCGTTCTCGGAGTAGGGGTGGGGTTTGACAGTTTTCCCGTGGTCAGTTTGTGGGCGGGTCATTGCTTTGCAGTTTGTGTTGTCGAGTTGGTTGTGTGGCAGCTCAGACGTTCACCGTCAGCGGTTGTATGGTTTGGCGGGGATTTGTAATTTGCGCAATGATCTGCACATGCTGGGTGGTGCATTTGTGTTCTGCGTTATGTTTTCTGAGCAGGGGTGTTTATTGATTTGCGGGGACCTCGCTGCTTAAGTTCGGGTGCGTTCCTGCTTCTGGGTTGCTGTTTCTTGTTTCGTGAAGGCGAGTGTGGACAGGTCGCGTTCCGTTAGCAGTATGGGTCCCCCGTGGTTTGTTCACCGTTGCTACGCGCTGCGCATGCGTGTTCATTGATTTGTTGGAGCCTCAACGGTTGTGTTCGGGTCGTTCCTCCAAAGGGGTGTTTTCGTATTCAGTGTGCGCTCACCTGTCATGTAGAAGAGGCGGAGGACTAGTGCACGTGGGGAGTGCCAGATGGGTGGGCAAAGGGAGTAATAGTCTTGGGCCCACGTTTGCCGGGCACGTTTTTCTTTCTTGAGGGTGGGGTGGGCGGTTTTGGAGTGGGGACTGCAAGTGTGTAGTTGCGTTGACCTCCTTGGGTGGTCCTGTGCTATCGACTTGTCGGATGCGAAAAAGACAAGCAAGAGGCTGACGCCATTCTCCCCTCTCCATCAGGAGTGGGTGTTTGAGGCGATCGTGCAAGCGACATCTTGGGCGAGGAGCCTCCGGGATGAATATGAGGGTCTCTTGGGGTGCCTCCCTGGGGCCTTTTGGAGAACTCGTGGAGGCATGTGGGAGGCTTTTTGGGG
>CAUYUJ010015372.1:274344-331844 GCA_963575745.1 Prorocentrum cordatum | reverse complement strand
CAGGAGGCCGCGCGAGCGGTCGAAAGAGGAAAAGAAAAAGGGGGGGACGAGGCACCAGGCATTGGGCAGCCAGATGGCTTGGGGGAAGACCGCCGCCACAGACGCACAGAGCTACGCGGCTGCACTGGGCCCCTTGGCGCGGCAGCCTCGCCCAGCCCTTAAAAGAACAATGGCCAATCGCAGTCAGATCCCAACCGGATCCAGCGCCACAAGCGGCGGTGAAATTGCTTAAGTCCCCCTGGGGGGCTGGGCCGCAGGCCCCCCACCAGGTCGGGGAGGAATTTCGAACGGGCGCGAGCCTATCGAGTCGTGCAAGGCGCGCGCCACGTAGAGAACGTGGTGCCACCTCTCTTCAGGCGGCGGCCCCTCGCGGAAGAGCTGGTACATGTACATGGCCGCGTGAGATAGCGGCGGGAGCAGGGCGCGAGACTCCAAATCGGCACGCTGCGCGGCCTGCCTGGGGCAGCCACAAATAGCATGGGCAATGTCCACCTGCGCAGCTCCGCAAGCAGCACAGCGGTCCAGTGTGACGGGGAGACACAGCACGCCAAGGACTGGGAGGGGCCATGCCCCGGACATACGCGCAACGGACCACGTGCGACAGTCGCGCCACATATGTGGCCCAAAATCCAACTGAAGTAGGGCCATCGGTAGCTGGTTGGGCTCGGGGACGAGCACAGCAAAGGACATCCCGAGCGTGGGCAAACAGGCGCCCGTCGCGCGTTGGAACGCGGCCCGATCGCGCGCCCGCAGGGCCGGGCGAACCACCTGGAGTTTGAAGTCACGCAGCAGAGACCTACGCAATTGCAGAGAGCCCTTGGCGCCACGCAGAGGGTGGTGGAAAGCTGGGTGGACATCGATGTCCAGGACAGGTGGCGTGAGCTCCGCCATGCGGGCGGCGACGGCGCTCGCCCAGGAGGCGCGCGTGGGGCGGCGCGCCAGCGCGAGCATGCGGGTGCCGGGGTGGTCGGGAGGCTGCGCCAAAACACGGGCGCGCGCCATGATTGCTCGCTCGAGCATCCGCGTGCCCAACCGGCACGTCCAGCCGCATTGCGCAACGACCACCTCGCCTGGCACAGGGGGGCCAGTGGCACACGCCAGGAGCCTCCTAGCCCACGCGGCCTGCATGCGATTCAACTCATACTCAGCCCGATGAGCCAAGAGCAGAAAAGGAGAAGGGTATAAGATAGCGCTCTCGACCCGGAGAGGGACCTGCGCAGAAAGGACGGGGAGGCCGAATCCGCCGCTCTCCCCAGCGTGGAAAAGCGCTTCAAACAACGCGTGGCCGCGGGCCAAAACAAAGCGGAGGAGGGGTTGAAAGGTGAGTTCGGCGTCAACGAGAACGCCAAGCACCAGCTTCTGATCCACGACGGGGCAGCCCACCCACCCGGGGTCGGGGCTACCAGCCACGGCCATGGCCGCTGTTTTACCAGAGGCGTAATTAAAGTCGGCACGGACAGCGCGGGCAAACAGGCTACACGCAGAATCTGGCTCGGCAGATACAACGGCGCGGAGGGCGCCTGGGGGCGGGCAAAGGACAGTCAGATCGTCAGAGAACTGCAGTGGCTGCAAGTGCTCCGCACCCAGCGCGTCCTGGGCTGCGGCACGATCGGCTTCAGTGGCCCCTCCGCACGCCCACTCGGCCAGTTCCGCCGCGGCTCGAGCCCACGGCGCGCCCTCGCCCAGTGCCGTTGCGGAGACGCTAGTCGCGATCGCCGCGGCCGCGTCGACGGAGGGGGGTGAAGGGGGGCAGAGTGGAAAGGGAGGGGGGGGGTCCACGCCAACTGGACAAGCGCGCCGGTAGACCGGCGGAACCCAGGTTGCACAACCCTGCGGCAGGACAGCCATTACAGCATCAGCTAGCCACTTCACCTCGGCATTAAACACATACGCCGAGGAACGCTTACCTTGGGCGGTGCCGCAGGGCAGCCGAAAAAAACTCAGACGCCAGCCCCTGGAGGGCTACAAACTGGATGTCCATCTGGATGAAATCATCCAACAAGAGCCACTCGTCCTTCACCACGCCAGCAAGATACGACGACAGGCGCATGGCATCATGCGAGGCCACATCAAAGGCCCAGCGAAGGTCAGTAAGCGCCCAGTACGTGGGGGGCCCTTGAGCGCCGCGGAGCTGCGCGTGGAGCAGCAGCGCTAACAACACAAGCAAGGGGTCCCCGACCCCGCCCTGCTGGCCAGCGCCGCAATATTGCGTGAGCGCAGAGCGGTTGCGCTGTGTCCAGAGGGCGTCCACAACCGCAGACATGACAGTGGAGATCGAGATGGGCCGGAGGCACGCGGCATCACGCACCACGCGGGGGCCCGACTTGTGAAGCGGTGTCAATTGCCTCGCGGACCAGCATGTGCTGGTGAGACTACAGGACCTAGAGAGATTCGCCAACGCTAGCGTGAGGCGTCGGCCCTGCACGCATGGTGACTTGACGGAGGCGTAACAGCCACGTAGCGCGCTGGATGCCACTTTAAATGTTTCTAAAACGTCCGCAAGCTCAGCCATGGAGTAAAGGCGCCGGCGCCTGGTGGAGAGACCGGCGCCAGCACGAGCCGCGCCGCTCTGGCGAACGGCGGACACCGCCCGTGCGGTGGCGAGGCATGCCTCACGGTCATGTGGAAAGTTGTTGGAGGCCCTCGCCTGCAGATGCTGCTCGATGGCTTGGAGCATCTCGTCGGCACTAAAAAAACCCGTCCCGTGGCAGGGTCGGCGAGTGCGATCTCAAACCTGTCTTGGCCGGCGAAGAAAGAGGATAGGAAGCGCTCCGCTGCCCCAGGGATCAAAGCCCGAAGGTGGAGAATACGTTGGGCCGCGCCCCTCCTAGCATCCCAGGCTTCCTGCGTGGCCGCTTTCTTAAAGGCCTGGTGATCAGAGAAATCCGCCGGGGCCGGCCCAACGGGCCGGCGTCGCTTGCGAGACGCCGCCGACGTCACCGCACGGGTGAACCCCGCAGCGTGGCCCGCAAAAGTGTATAGCACGTCACGTGACCACGCGGCCACGTCCAGGAGAACGCGGCGCTGGGCGACAGAGGCCTGGCCTCCGCTCCACGGAGGGCGGAGCCACGGCGCATGCACGCACAGCTCAACCGCAGACGCTGCAAATTGGAGAAGCGGTTCCACCGCGCTAAGGGCGTCATCCCATTCGGAATCAGTGCGCCAGCTGACTCGGCCAAAACCTACGTGCGCGGAGCGGTCGCACTGGCGCGGCATTGGCCAGCGCAGCAGGCGGTGGTCAGAGGCCGCGGCCACGGCCTCCTTGACGGCAATGGAGATCTGTTGGCCCAAGTCCGCGAGGACAAGGTCAATGCACGTGCCAGAATCGTGCGTGGGCACCGGCGGGTTGCACGCGATGAGCGAGGCAGCGCACAGCATCGCCTCGATATCGCGATCTTCCGGGGATTCGTGACAATGGCAGCAGCCGCACCCCGGGCGGTGCGAAAGGACGCAGGACAGATGGATATTTGCATCCCCAGCGACGAGGAACGAGGCATGCGGAAAGCGCGAGCGCAATCGAGTGAGCTCACCAAGGATCGCGCCCCAGGTTTCCACGTCGCCGCCTGGCGCTGGGTAAACGGAGGCAAAGACAAGAAACGGCCCCGACGCGGCAGTAGTGCCGCTCGGCGAGGTCCAAACTTCACGAGACGTCAGGCAGCGGGCGGACTACCGGAAGCAGTTCGGGTCGCAAGAAAATCCCGACAGCGCCCCACGAAGCAGAGCGTTCGCCCAGCCAACAGTACGGGTACCCTGCCGGCAGCGCCGCACCCGGCGTGAATCGCGCGCTGGGGGTGATGCAAATATCGATATTCTCATCGTGCAGAAGCTGCGCCATCGCCTGCAACCGCCAATCTAAGAGCGCGTCTGTGCCGAGGGCGAGCAAGCCACACCAGCCCGGGTTTAAAACGGCCATGCGCAAGGGCTGCTGGCTTGACAACTCCAACGGCGGGCCCGCAGCTCCGGCGGCGTCGGCAGCCAGCACTGGGCCCGCGAACGGCGAGATCACGGGCGGTGGGTCCCCGCGCGCAGGACGCAATGGGGGGGCGAGCTCGAGGAAAGCTCGCAGCTGCCGGCCAAGAGCGATCAGAGGCGCAGCCTCGCGACTCCCCTGCGTGCGAAGCTGCGGTGGCGGCTCGGGGGCACAAGCAAGCAAGGCGAGCACGTCGCGAAACGCCGCTCCCCTCTCCAGGCCCTTGGTTTCGACGCCGATCCAGCGGTTCACTAAGTCACGTAGCGGTGTCAGGGGGGCGTCGCCGCCCCCGGCGAACATGCCTCCGCCCCTGCGCGGGCGGCCTCCGGCGGGGCTATGCACGGCGAGGCCGGGGGGCCCTGGTAACGGCTTGAGCCAAAATGGCTACGGAGCCCTCGTAACGGCCCATACGACGAGAGGAGGTCGAGCCCGCGTGCTGCCTCGCAGAGGCCATGCACTCCTCGCGAGAGGGTGCAGAGGGAAGCTGACGCTCCCCACCTTTCCATCTCAGACGACCTGCCGGCGGCAACGTCCGCTGCAGGCGAGATAGCTGAGCTCAGAGACCAGGTTGAAACCTTCGTGTCCAGACAGTACTCTGGACTGATGCAGAGCGTTCAGACGAACGCTGCCAACACTGCTGCTCTACGCCAAGATCGTGACGGCGCCTTAGGGATCATCGATTCCAGGATCGCCGAAGATCGCCGCATCTTAGGTGAGCTGCAGTACCAGGTTGACCGTGAGATGTCACACTCAGGTGAGCGATCGGCGACGGTCGAGAACCTGCGCAACTACCTCGCGCAGATGGAGCAACAGCTTGTGATCGTACGCGACACAGGCGTTTCAGCAGTCAGGATTTTCCACGATGAGATCCACGACCAGCTCCGCAACCGACCACCACCAGCCGAGGCCACCGACCTTGGCGACGTTCAGTCTCAGATCAACGATCTTCGATCCCACATGGACCACACTACGGCAACGCTTCGCACCGAAGCACACACCAACTCGTCGAACCTGTTTGGCATGTTGCAAAATACTAAGAGAGTTATCACTCACAGGCATGATGCGACCAACGCTGTCGTGCAGCCACTCGCTAACCGGATCTCTGAAATCGAGCAGCGTTTTCCTGTCGTACAGGACGCCCTGGCAGAGTTGCGTGTCGGACGAGCCCAGACTGATCAGCTGGATTCTCCTCCCACGGTTTACGATTTCGCCCGCCTCACTGACAGGTTGCAGGAGGTTGAGAAGGCGGCGGACCACACGCAGTTTGAGCTCTCCCAGGTCATTCGTGAGAGAGATACTGAGAATGTACGTGTTGAGGAGCACCTCGCACGTCTGGACAGTGAGTTGGAGGCGCACAACGCCCGTCTCCGAGCTTACGAGCAACGACTTGACCGGTATTTGCAACGCTCTCGGGATACTGACGAGTACACACGGCAAAAGGTAGACCAGATGCACGAGGATATGACTAGCTGGACAGATCAGCTGATTGACCACACCAACGACACCATACTTCACCCTCAACCTGCAACCGACCTGCACAGGCCGACGGCAGCGTCCGCCGAAGCACCACACGCTTCTGCAGGACAACAACGACGTACGTCACCAGGAGCAGCCTCCGCGGCAGCTTCAGCACAGACACGCCACGTGTCTCCGGTGCGCACAGAACCAAGTACCGACGGTGTACCGATACCCTCACAACCATTGTCTTCGGTTTCGGTCAATACTACTACTCCGATCAAGGAGTCAGACACCGTCCGGGTTCCTGTCTTGCCTAAGATCACGCAGCTGCTTGAGTTGCAGCAAAAGGAACGGAATAATTTTGGAGCTTCCTCCGGGCGACCATCCAAATCATATGCCTTCCTATGCGTGGCTGAACAGCCTGAATGTACCTTCGAGGACTTGCAAGACAGTGGAGACTTCGAGAGCATCGATTGCAAACTCGCTACTGCTCTCAGCGACATCTTATCTCTAGACTTGCGCTACCAGATCAGGCTCATCGAAACCAGAGAGCACAAAGCAGGACGCATGCTCAATGGACGCCAGATCTACTTGCACATCCTACAGTCCTACAAAGTGACAGAGGTTGATGACGACCTACACGATTTCGAGCGCCTCAAAGGACTGAAGATGAGAGATGAAGATTTGCAACGTTTCATTGCTGTTTGGGACGCTTTACTGTTGGAGTGCCGAGAGGCACCCGACCCAAAGATCTTGGAATCTCTGTTTCGCACACAGATTCGCCGACGTGCCTGGATGAAACAGGATATGTACGAATACCAGCGCATGAAGGTCAGCGACCCGCATCGTACCTATGACTGGCTCCGACAGCGCGTCCTGGACGTACTGGAGCTCAAACAACTCGAGAATAATCAAAATACGTTACGGTACGAACGCGAGACTCGTTCTCAAGTACATGTATGCGCCGCCTGGAAGAAAGGCAACTGTCGCAATGGTGAGAGATGCAAGGCTTTACATACCTTTTCCAGGGATTGGAAGAGCAGCAGATCTTCCAGAGCATCGACCGCTGGTGGCAACTCTCGCCGCAGCGTTACAGCCCCTGCGGATCCCAAGAAGCCAGCATCGAAGCCCTTTTGCTTCGAGTTCGCCAAGCGCAACACCTGCGCCAGAGGTGACAAGTGCAACTTCCCACACATGGCGCAATGCAGAGACTTCGCACATAACAACTGCCCCAAGGGCGACAAATGCAAACACGCTCACCTGGCACCTGGTGCGAAGACACCTGAGCGAAGCCCAAGTCGCCCACGGACCTCCTGTCAGGACAGTCGTGGCCGACCGCCGTCCCGCGGATCGGGGAGCCAACGCTCTCCACAACGCGGGGGGTTCCGCGACGCAAAAGACTCACACCAAAGACGTGACAACCGACGCCACTACGACCGCTCTCGATCATCCTCCAGGAGGTCTCGAGACTCTCGCAGCCAGTCGAGAAGTCGTTACGACAGATCTTCGCGACCTTCCTCTCGAGGACGAGACAGCCGTGGCGGAGGACGTGGCAGCCCACGTGGCCGCGATAGATCATACGGCAGCGACAGAGGACGTGACCGACGTTCCACGAGCCGCGGCTCGTCCCGTGGCTCTCCCAGGTTCAGGGCACGTTCTCCTGCCAACTATCGCCGCCCTCGCCACTCCGACCGCAGTTGCGTCACACGTGACAAGATTCTTATGGCCGCCAACAAGGCCAAGACAACATCTACCAAACCACGGCGTCGGATACGTTTCGACACACATACCGTGTAATACTACCCGTACATCTTTTCTAACAAGTCCACTCTGGACAAATGGATGGAGAAGCCGAACGAGGGCGACATTGTTAAAGTACCCGGCCCGCTGCCACAATGGTGGTGGACACAGAGTGCAGACGCCCTACAACGTTGTCAACGGGAGGCAAAGTTATGGTATAAAGATCTACACGACTACCGACACAACAAGGGGTCGGTGGTCACACCAACTGCGATTCCAGATTCAGACGACTCTACCATAGAGTCCTCAGAGACACACCAGAAAAATACAATGACTTCGCAAGTCGGCCCTCCACGCTTGACCGCTGCGTTGACACGCTCGTGGGTTCTCAACAGTGGATCTGCGCACCTTATTCAGGATAAAAACGAGTTGACGCAGACCGAATCGAATCGCATATCTACTCGCGAGGCGCATATTCTGGAAACTGCCAATGGTGATCGTACTGTCAACGAACACTACGACATACAGCTACCTGAAGTGGGCTTGAAGAGTTCAGCCCTCGCCTTGCCAGATTGCCCATCATTATTATCAGTTGGACAATTGATTGAAGTTGGCGGCTTTCGGCAGCTTTGGGATTCAGAGCTGGGCTAACTACTTCAGGATCTGGGGGGCCAATAGTATAAGGTTCCCGTCAACAACAGAGTTCCAGAATTACGACTCGACGATTTGGTGATGATACCACCACCACGACTGTGCACTTCGTCAGCACCCAGACGTCGTCAGCGCAAGCGTTCATCCACACGCGGCAACGACATATGCTGGTGCTGCAAAACTAAAGAGCAGTCACCACCTACAGATGAGCTGAGGCCCCACATAGGGACCTGTCCCAAGAGACCAAATGTCGGCGAGGGAGGAGGAGCACGGACCGCCACGGTCGAAGAACCTCCCGACACCAATAATGCCGAGTCCAACGTGGATGCACACATCGACTCGCTCACGTCTCAGATACAGTGTTCTCCTCCCACGTGCGGGGGGCCTGCAGACGCAGCTCAAGCAGATACCGACATCACGTCGACCTTCCTCGAGGATCTGCCTATGGATACGCTCAATACAGTGCGCCATGATAGTGATCGCGTTCTTCCAAACAGACAGAAAAAACCGATCGACCCTATGCATTACCTGACCCACAGTCCAAAACATCCGGACTGTGAGATCTGTTCTCGCACGATGGCGCAGAACGCTCCGTGCCGACGACAGCGCAAACCACATCCACTGGCAGACCCCACCGACGAGGACACAGCCTACGAGGCTTTCGTCCCGAAGAAGTTCGGGGAGGTTCTAACTGCCCGAACTGCCCGTTCCATGCGAGGAGGGATCTGTGCTACCCGGAGAAACGTCCACCAAGGAGGACCCTGGTCTTACTCCTGGTGCGGCTGTTGATCCGCTTGAGCTTGCACAAGCAAAATACAGCGCGTTTTGTGGTGGTCGATTGGTTCTACCCTTCTTTCAGACAGCGGGTGGCTCGCACTCATACAGGAGGACCTGGGATTTCTCCTTCACCATGCCTTTGGCCCGTCAGGGCACGCTTACAAATGGACAAATCTGTACACGGACTCCACATGGATCATGCATCCCAGGAAAGGATCCAAGGCCGCCGCGCATAAGAAGTACCCCAGCCACGGCATCGACGAGCTCAACAGCTCACAGAAGCGAGATGCTCTTGCTAAGGCATCAAATGTTGGCCTCGTGCTTCTATTTTTGCCGTGCCTCAACCGCGCAGAATGCATCGTTGGCGCCACCCTCGAGCATTTGCCGACCGTCATCCGCGACGACATTATGATGTGGGCATTTTCCTTTTGGCAATTACAAAGAATGGTCCAAACAGAACGACACGGCTATTGGCCAGGACTGCGTTCTATTGCCAGAGGCTGGTGGCGACACCCGCTGTGATATGGCACAGCTCCATGAGCAGCGTACGCAGGCACAGGATAACCGTACCACAGCTATCCTCGCAAACCAGTTCGAGTCTACACTCGAGCAGCGCAACGTGATCCTCATCGTCCGCAAGGCCAGGGGTTTGAACGGTGATGAGCGACAATGCTTCCATCAAAGAGTGGCGTATATTGAATGAACTTATATGGGATTATTGGGCAACAGATTATTCCTGCATTTGTGAAACAGAGACACTACTGCAGAGGCCTCAACGCCATGGTGGTCTGGAGTGTAAACGACATTGCGTGTGCCAATCACGGTCAGACCATGTTGGACACACGTCGCCATCAGGATCGCGCTCATACTTCCGTGCGCGAGCTCATCAAGATGGACTGCGAAGGTGGCGTCCCGACGCTTATGCCAGGACATGTGCAAGTGGATATGTCACGTTTTGTTGACGTGATGCAGTTCTTTCGTTGCCCCACCGTCATGGAGCATTTTTCCTGCTGTGTATGTAACTTACATTCAAGGGGCCGTCGCCGCATGCGTCGATCGTCCAACCGTGTGCCCTGTTGGCCCAAGTATAGGGCCAGCCAATCTTCATGCTGACGTGTGTACATGTGAGGGAGAGAGAGAGAGAGATATATCATATCGCATCCTTACTAATCCTGAGCCGTTCTCAACATACATGTGCAAAATCATTGAAGATGGTGTGCTTACCAAAGAACCTAGCTCTAAGTGCATCGTGTGTTCGTATGCCAACGAGAACGTTGTGGGCGCACTCTTTCAGCGGTCACCTTTTCTCCCTGAAGCGTGGGTATGGTCGAGCCACGTGCTCTCTGACCCGATCGCGTCTTGGGGGAGGGGTCTGGGTGGGGGGTCGAAGAAATTCAATGCAAAGCGACTCAAGGCGTAATGCTCTAGCCTCTTCCCCAAAGGTAATTGGCATACACCATAATGCCCAAGGTGCAGTACTGCCCCATGTCTGAGAACGTGGCCGATGCAGTTGAGAGCCTTTGTGCTTGTGTTAGGTGTCGTAGTGCTCGCGGAACCGCGCCGCAACCCACATCAAGGGCACCCTGTTAACGTGACGGTGTGCTTGCGCCTTGCCAGTGTACCAGCAGCCAGTCTCTGTAGACATGGCCAGGTATAGGCGGGCGCGGGGTACATTCTCGTGCATCGGATTGCACATTGTCTGATGTAGCTGTGCCAAGTATGATTTCCAGAAGGCTGACCAGAACTAGTCCTTCAGCAATGTAGCTTGTAGTGCTGGCTTACACGCTCGCAACATATCCTTAATGAAGGGTTTAGAATTTCGCTGGGTGTGCACGAAGTAATATTTTGCCGAGCGAGAAGAACACGTTCCAACACTCTCTGCTGGAGCGTCCTTTGGCAAGCCAGGCTGACAGAACGCATCTGGCGTTGCGTATTTTATCATATGTCTCGTGTTCTGGAAATCCACGTGCTGCTCTTTTCAAAGCATATGTGGTGACCCTCTTTCTCGCTGCCTCAAGGTTGCCAGATATTGGCAGCCCAAGGTATCGGACGAGATGTCCCATAAGCACGTTGTTCCGAAGTGACTGCGTTCTATCTCTCTAACCGATTTGTGGGAGGGAGGGCATAACGAGGGAGGCTCGCCGCTTATCAGGGTCCCACCCTGGGTGGGCCCCCGCCATCCTCGAGAGAACAGTGTTCTAAAGATAGCGTGCAGTTTTTGATTTAACCACTCCTGCCGTAAAGGTGGGACCGAGGGGTGCGCTGCTGGTCTGGTAGCTGGAGACCATTGCGAAGGAAGCAGGATGAAGAGGACGACAAGGAGAGCACGCGAAAGGCTGAAGACCCCCTTCCCCCGCCGCTCCTTCTCCGCGGCGGTCCTGGCGATCGCGGCGTCGGGGCCGCGTGCGGCATTTTCGCCCTCAGGTTGTGCCTTGGGCCCTACAGCAAGCCGAGGGTCAGAGATAGTAACATCAAAAACGAGGTAAGCGGCAAGCAGAGAATTGTGTATGCTACTACCTGTGCAACTTGACAGCCTAACAGAAGCATGCTCATGAAACCGACTGCGAGCGATCTCAAGCTTTCTTGAATCAGGGAGCCTACTTCATGTCTGATTTCTACTTCTAGCTGCACGCACGTCAGCACAACATCTGAGAATATAGGGGAGGTGCATATGCAATCTGCTTCTGCTGCTGCTGCTGCCGCCGCTTCCGCCGCTGCTGCTGCTGCTGCGGCTGCTGCTGCTGCTGCGGCTGCGGCTGCGGCTGCGGCTGCGGCTGCGGCTGCTGTTGCTGCCGCCGCCGCCTCCGCCGCCGCCGCCGCTGCCGCGGCCGCCGCCGCCGCCTCCGCCGCCGCCTCCGCCGCCTCCGCCGCCGCCGCCGTCGCCGCTGGCGCCGCCGCCGCCGCTGCTGCTGCTGCTGGTGCTGCTGCTGCTACTGCTGCTGCTGCTGCTGTCGCGCGCTTCTCCCTTTGCACCCCCCTGAAAGTCTTGGCCCCTCCGCAAGTCGCTTTGTCCCGAGATCCCCAGCCGAAGCCGGGCGGCAGACTCTCGGGCCCAAATTCACCGATCTGGCGTGTGAGTTGAACAGAGCGCGGGCTTCAGCTCGCTCCAGCTTCGCTTTGGAAGCGAGGGGGGGGGGGGCGGATTCGAGCGGCGCGCCGTCTGGCCTAAGCACTACATGCCGCTACGCTGTAAACAGGCAGAAGTCGAGTTCGGTGCTGCGCCAAGCTCTGCGGCAAGCCCAGGAGGTGGTGCCTGGCCGTGTTACCCAGCGTGCTCGCGCACTCGGCGCTGGGTGCCTCGCTCCTTTCTGTGGTGCCGTTTGTGCTGGTACTGCTGGCGCTGCTGCTGGTTGCGGTCGTTGTGGTCGTTGCGGCGCTGCTGGTCGCCGTTGTGTTCTCCGTTGTGTTGCTGCTGGTCGAAGCTCGCCGTGTGATGTGCAAAATTACACCCTGGTGGCGCAAAAAGGCCCTGTACAGCCTTTTAAATTGCGGCGGAGGGATGGGCACAGACGGAGACACCTAGAGTGATCATAGAGGTCGCAGAACACAGCGGGGGATTACAGGAGACGATGGCGTCCCAGTGATTCGAGATTACGGTGGCCCAGGATTCTTGTTGGTCGATGTATGATGTATGACCCTTGCAGACTCCGGGAAAATCCTCCGCCTCTGGCGGATTTCCCCACATTTGAACTCGAGCCCCACATGGTTCCGAACTGCGGGGGCTGTGGTGCATTTTTCCTAGACGCCGTCCGTCACAAGGCGAACCCAAACCCAAATAGTTCTGGTTGCGCTGGGTCCAGTGAACAATGGCTGTACACGCTATCGCTCCCAATTTCGTTATTTTGCTGGAAGCATGTGCCGGGTGATCGGATTCTCCAGCTGCTTACAGCAGACTTAGTACAGTACCCCCCAAAAAAATCCACACGTACATTCTGCAGATTTTGCCTGCCGTTGCCAGGCGCGCGCTGAACGTGCCCCCCTACATCGGCCCAATGAAAGTTCCTGTAATTTTCATCACGACGCTGGCCGGAGGAAGTCGACGGAAGTCAAACGAGGTGGAAGACGGGGGAAGGCCGCCGGAAGGCTTGCCAATGTCAGCGGAAGTAAACGACGCCCCTTCCGAACCCCCTACCCCCGTGGAAGCCTAGCAATGTTGTCTTTCTCCGTGGGCCGGGCGGGATCCCGCCTGGCGTATTCCGCTTTCGTTTCATAAGTTTAGTTCAGGGCGATTTAAAAATCCCACCCTTTAAAATGGGGTAGACCAAAATCCCGGGCCGTTCACGGATCCCACCATGCTGGGATTGGCTCGAAGTAAGATGGGGCTCATAAGTTGCAGTAGTATTGCCGTGTTGGGGTCGTCTTGAGGTCATCTTGAGATCATATCCCGGTCATGTTTGGATCACGCAACCATCGCGTGGTCATTATGAGGCCACCCTGGGCGCGCTTGGATCCATCTTGTTGCCATCGGGCCATCTCGGCGTCACGCGTTGCTCATGTGTTTCGTCATCTGCGAGTCGGCCTGAGACGGTCCAGAATCCATGGCGGGATCGCGTTGGGGTGGCATCATCCTGGGTCCTCTGGACGTGATCGTCCGTGGCCTGAGGCATTCCTGGAAGCATGTTGTGGCCATAGGACGTCTTGGGATTGCGTGCGTGCGAACGCTGAGCACGCGCGCTCGACTTTTCATCCTGCCGACGGGTTTACATACATTATTCCTCTTGCGAGTTTCCAAGGAAACTTTTGTTGGAGCCAAGCCTGTCCGAGACCCCGCGTGTCCGTAGCCATTTTGGCTCCAGGTTCACTGGTGGGGGGTTGGGGAAGCATTGTATTTTGGGAGTGTACTTTGCTTCATGCCATCCGCCATCGACCTGGCGAAGCGCGCCTTGGTCAGCCTCCTTCGGACCCTTGCTGCGGCTTGCGGCGTCGCGCTGACCTTGGAGAGGGGCGCGCCAGACAGGTAGGTGGGCGGCGCCTGCCGCAAGGTGTCCTTGAAGACCCACCCCGACCGCGGCGGCAAGGCAGAAGACCAGACCGCCCTCAACCACGCTCACGACGCCTGGGAGGCGGCCAAGAAGGAGGAAGACAGCGTGCACGTGAGCGACTTTGCAGGCGGAGTTGTACAGAGAGAAGCACGTGAAGATGAGCGTGGAAGGGATGCGCGTGTACTTGAGGCGCAGAGGCTTCAAGTGGAAGCCCCGCGCTCAGAAGCCACTCTACAACGCCGAGCAGCGAGCCAAGAGGATGGCCTTCGCGGCGCGGTTCAAGGACATGAGCCAGGCGGCGATCTCCAAGCATATCACCCTCGCCATGGATGGCGTAGTCCTGGCTGTTCCACCGCGTGACCAGACGGAGAGGCTGAACTTCTGCATGCAGGGTGAAACCCGCATGTGGCGCCGCGACAATGAGGCGGCGGCGCCAGAGTTGGCAGGTGCCGACGACTACCCGGACCAGGTCCCGAAATCCCGCGCCGTTCCCCTCTGGGGGGCGATTTCAGCAGAGGGCTTCCATGAAATTACATGCCATGAGAATAGGAAGTTGAAGAGGGATGAGTGGCTGCGCGAGGTGAGGGCCGGGAAGCTGTTCGCGGCCGTGAAGAAGTTGCAGCCCGGGAAGCACGAGGGCCCACGGCGGCTGCTGTGCGACAACGAAAGCTTCATGGGCGGCAAGGATTGCAAGAAGGAGTACAAGAAGAGGATCCAGCTGCTCAACATCCCCGCGGGGTCTCCCGAGTCTAACCCCATCGAGTCCTTC
This sequence comes from Prorocentrum cordatum, assembly GCA_963575745.1. Lineage (NCBI taxonomy): Eukaryota > Dinophyceae > Prorocentrales > Prorocentraceae > Prorocentrum > Prorocentrum cordatum. Next base: position 317,497 of record CAUYUJ010015372.1, on the reverse strand, counting down.
TGGGGCTGGCTGCGCCAGGCGATGCGCCGCAGGGACCTCGAGGACCTGAGGAACAAGCGGCCCGCTTTGGGAAAGACCGCCTGGACGGTCAGACTCAAGAGGTTGCTCAAAACTCAGAAGGCGCAGACTGTCGCCAAGCGGAAGTTTCAGAACTTCAAGAAAGTGTGCAAGGTCGTTTACCAGAGGAAGGGGGCGCACACGGGCCTCTGACGCGCGTTGGCCATGACGCCGACTTGTCCCACTGCCGAACTGAATTGCCATCCCTGTCGCGCGGGATGTAAAAACCGACGCAGCCTGTCCGAGCCCCCGCGTGTCCGTAGCCATTTTGGCTCCAGGTTCACTGGTGGGGGGTTGGGGGAGCATTGTATTTTGGGAGTGTACTTTGCTTCATGCCATCCGCCATCGACCTGGCGAAGCGCGCCTTGGTCAGCCTCCTTCGGGCCCTTGCTGCGGCTTGCGGCGTCGCGCTGACCTTGGAGAGGGGCGCGCCAGACAGGTAGGTGAGCGGCGCCTGCCGCAAGGTGTCCTTGAAGACCCACCCCGACCGCGGCGGCAAGGCAGAAGACCAGACCGCCCTCAACCACGCTCACGACACCTGGGAGGCGGCCAAGAAGGAGGAAGACAGCGTCCACGTGAGCGACTTTGCAGGCGGAGTTGTACAGAGAGAAGCACGTGAAGATGAGCGTGGAAGGATGCGCGTGTTCTTGAGGCGCAGAGGCTTCAAGTGGAAGCCCCGCGCTCAGAAGCCACTCTACAACGCCGAGCAGCGAGCCAAGAGGATGGCCTTCGCGGCGCGGTTCAAGGACATAAGCCAGGCGGCGATCTCCAAGCATATCACTCTCGCCATGGATGGCGTAGTCCTGACTGTTCCACCGCGTGACCAGACGGAGAGGCTGAACTTCTGCATGCAGGGTGAAACCCACATGTGGCGCCGCGACAATGAGGCGGCGGCGCCAGAGTTGGCAGGTGCCGACGACTATCCGGACCAGGTCCCGAAATCCCGCGCCGTTCCCCTCGGGGGGGCGATTTCAGCAGAGGGCTTCCATGAAATTACATGCCATGAGCATAGGAAGTTGAAGAGGGATGAGTGGCTGCGCGAGGTGAGGGCCGGGAAGCTGTTCGCGGCCGTGAAGAAGTTGCAGCCCGGGAAGCACGAGGGCCCACGGCGGCTGCTGTGCGACAACGAAAGCTTCATGGGCGGCAAGGATTGCAAGAAGGAGTATAAGAAGAAGAGGATCCAGCTGCTCAACATCCCCGCGAGGTCTCCCGAGTTCAGCCCCATCGAGCGCGTTGGCCATGACGCCGACTTGTCCCACTGCCGAACTGAGTTGCCGTCCCTGTCGCGCGGGATGTAAAAACCGACGCAGTATGCACGATGAATGCGTCGCCCCAGTGCGAGTCGAAACGGAGTTGCCCGAGCATGGTTGTAAAATCAAGAGTTGGTGGCCATCCCGAGTCCCAAGGGTCAAAGCATGAACCGCAATGGCTCTGCGAAAACGGTTTGGTAATGTTCGTTCGGGCACAGCGCGCCAAGCCACATCGTCCAGAGACTGCCCATCTCGTTTTGGAGGGGTGCCACAGCCAAGTGCACTCGCAGGGTTCCCTTCTGAGCCCTCTCGGCGTCAGAGCCCATTCGGCCGCCGAGCGGACATGGGACTGAGCCCGCTCGGCTGCCGAACAGGCCAGCCTCGCGCCGCCCTCTCAGAACTGAGCCTGCTCGGCGGCTCGTTTGGCGGCCGAACTGGGCTGGGGCGCTGAACGGGCTCAGAGGGGAACCCAGAAGCAATCCGATGTCTCTGGCCTTGGCAGTCGGGTTTTCCTTGGACGGGGGAACAAACGTCTCCAGCACCTCTGGGACTTGCGGCTGCAGTTCAGGGGTCGTCCAGGGCCCTTGCAGGCCCACCGTCCTGCAATCCTCGATCGCCCCTTCGGTAAGATCGGGAACTTTTGCTTAGCGTGTCGCGGAGGTGGCCCCTGCGACACGCAAGGCCTTGCGGGCTGATAGAGTGTCGCTCCGCTTCGCGGGACGGGGGGCTGAGAGAAACTTGGGACGCTGACGCCCGGGGACCCAGACGTGGTTGGCACGTCGCGCCGAGGCACCGGCGGCGTGAGACGCCAAGCAAACGTTCCCGACCGCACTGCCCCTTGTTGCCTAGATGGTGGTAAAGCGTCGCGCTGCATCGGCGATGCGGCTCGATGTGGAGCCGACGAGAACGACGGCGACGGCGACGACGACGACGACGACGACGACGACGACGACGACGACGACGACGACGACGACGACGACGACGACGACGACGACGACGCCGACGAACGCGCCCACCGCGCGGCAGCCCGCGGCGCCGGGCCCGCCGCGCGCGTGCCGCGCCCGCGCTTGGCCGCGCCCGCGCCACGGCGCCGCCGCGCCAGCGTGGCGCGGCGGCGGGCGCGCGGGGCGTGCAGCGGCCCGGCCACGCGCTGCGGCAGCGGCCGTGGCGAGCTCGCGGCGCTCGCCGCGGAGGCCCCGCGTCGGGGTCGCCGCCGTCGTCGTCGCTGCTGCTGCCGCCGCCATCGTCGCCGCCGCCGCCGCCGCCGCCGCCGCCGCCGCCATCGTCGTCGTCGTCGTCGTCGTCGTCGTCGTCGTCGTCGTCGTTGTCGTCCTGGTCGTCGTCGTCGTCGTCGTCGTCGTCGCCGTTGTTCTCGTTGCCTCAGCCGTCACGGGCGGCTGCGTTCGGTGGCCGCGTCGGCGCCTCCCGCGCCGCGGCGACGGCGGCCGGTGTGTCGCCAGGCGCCGGCGCCTGTCGAGGGCTGCTGTGGCTGCGGCAGCCGCCGAGCGGCGCTGCTGCGCCCACGATGCCGCCCAAGCAGGTCGGGCCGCTGGGTTCCAGGCCTCCTAAAGGGGAGCCGATTAGGCTGGGTCGGAGGATCGCGCTGTATTGCCGATGCATCGGCGATGCGGCTCGATGTGGGGCCATTTTGTTGTCCACGCCGACGACGCCGATGCATCGGCGATGCGACGCGATCCTCCGACCTTATCTACTCGAACTGCCCATAAGAGACCTCTATGGTTCCCTTCTCCCCAGACCACCTCGCCCCGTGAACAAAATCACGACGTCAGTTGTTCCCCAATCAGCTTGCTGAACGGGGTGCTGTCGTGAAAGAATATATTTCTGGTTGATGGACGCGCGAGGGAAGAATATGTGGTGGTCAGGGCCGTTTCGCCTGAGACATCGTCACAACTCTCGTTTCTGAGTTGGCTGGAATTGGGCGTTTCGCTTGAGATTTCCTCCCAATTCTGAGCTCCGAGCTGCAGCGCGCGCGGTGGTCCGGCGCGTTTCACCAGAGACATCCTTTCAGTTCTGGGCTTCAAGCTTCCGCGCGAGAGGTGGTCTGGTGCGTTTCGCCTGGGACATTCTCGCAACTCTGCGCTCCGAGCTGCCGCGCGCGGGGTGGTCCAGTCCGTTTCGCCTGGGAGAGCCTCGCAACTCTGCGCTCCGAGATGCCGATCGCGAAGTGGTCCAGCGCGTTTCGCGTGAGCCATCTCCCTACTTCGGAGCTCCGAGATGCTGCGCGAGGTGTGGTCTGGTCCGTTTTGCCTGGGACATCCTCGAAACTCAGAGCTCCGAGCTGCCGAGCGCGGGATGATCTGGTTCGTTTCGCCTGAGACATCCTTGCAATTCCGATCTCTGAGATGCTGCGCGCGAGGTGGTCCGGTCCATTTCGCTTGAGACATCCTCGCGAATCTTGGCTCCGAGATGTCGCGCGAGGTGGTGCAGCGCGTTTCGCCTGAGACATCCTCCTAACTCTGGGCTCCGAGATGTCGCGCGCGAGGTGGTCTGGCGCGTTTCGCCTGAGACATCGTCGGAACCCTGAGCTCTGAGATGCAGCGCGCGAGGTCGTCTGGACCGTTTCGGCTGAGACACTGTCCCCATGGGATCCGAGATGTCGCGCGCGATGTGGGTCAGCGCGTTTCGCTTGAGACATCCCCACAACTCTGGGCTCCAAGACGTCGCGCGTGAGGTGGTCGGGCCCGTTTCGCTTGAGACAACATCGGAATTCTGAACTCCGAGATGCTGCGCGCGAGGTGGTCCAGATTGTTTCGCCTGAAACATTATCATCTTTCTGCGCTCTATGCTGTCGCGCGCGAGGTGGTCTGGCGCGTTTCGCATGAGACATCCTCGTAATTCTGGGCTTCGAGATGCCGCGCGAGAGGTGATCGGGCGAGTTTCGCTTGAAACATCCTTGCAACACTGAGCTCCGAGCTGCCGCGCGCGAGGCGTGATCCATTCTCGCATTCCAGAGAGGTCCAGCCTATTTCGCATGAGGCATTCTCGCAACTCCAGGCTCCTAGTGGGAGGAGGGAGTAGTGAGGACGGGTCAGACCCAAACGAACCATTGCTTACACTTCTGTTGTCGAATCGTGCTCTGGGGTGTGTCTGGGCGCCGCCTGAGCCATCCTCGCAACTGAGAGCTCCCAGCTGTCGCGCGCGGGTTGGTCGAGCCCGTTTCGCCTGAGACATCCTCGCAACACTGGGCTGCGAGATGCTCCGCGCGAGGTGGTCCTGCCCGTTTCGCTTGAGACACCCTCGCGTCTGGGCTCCATCCCGCCGCGCGCGAGTTGGTCCGGCCCGTTTCGCCTGAGACATCCTTGGAACCCTGAGCTTCGAGTTGCCGCGCGAAATGTAGTCTGGGCCGTTTCGCTTGTGACATCCTCGCAACTCTGGGCTCAAAGACGCCGCGCGCGAGGTGGTCGGGCCGGTTTCGCCGCAGACTTCTTGGCAACTCTGGGCTCCAAGACGCCGCCCGAGAGGCGGTCGGGCTTAGTTCGCCTCAGACAACCTCGCAACTCTGGTCAGCAACGCGCCGCGCGCGAAGTGGTCCAGCGCCTTTCGCTTATGATATTCTCGCAACTCAGGGCTCCGAGATGTTGCGCGCGAGGTGGTCTGGCGCTTTTCGCATGAGACATCCTCGCAATTCTGAGTTCCGAGCGGGGCGAAGGAGGAGAAAGGAGGGGTAAGACCCAATCAATGGAACCATTTGCGTCCACTTCTGTTGTCGAATTATGCTCTGGGAGGGGTCTGGGCGCCGCCTGAGACATCCACGCAACTCTGGGCTCCGAGATGCCGCTCGAGAGGTGGTCCGGCCTGTTGCGCTTGAGACATCTGGTCAAAGCCAGGTTCAGAGAAAATGTGCGCGAGGTGGTCATCGGAAGATGGAAGATACACACGACCACTTGGATCCCTCATACCTGGCCATTGATGGCTCATGTGCTATCGTCAGTCAGTTTATCATCTTGCTCCCAAGCCGCGTGGCCAGGATTGCGTGTCGCAGGCGGGCGGAATGCAGGTCCGCCACTCGGCAGTCCATGACAGTCTGTACAACAGACCAGCGTTTTAGTTGTTCTTGGTGTATATGGCTTCCAGTGTGTACGGGCACCGGGTGTTTTGACGCGTTTGAGATATACACCATATATCAGGACGTGGCTCGACTTCAGAAATCGTCGCCCCTCTCGCTGGTGTGTATGTGGAGCCCGCGTGTTGCTAGGTTACCAGTATGCACCAGCTTCCTCTGTGCTTTTCCGTTTTGCGCGTTGGAGGCGCCGTCGCGGGGCGGGCTTGCCTTTCTCGCATTTCAGGTCGCCATGGCTTCATAACTGCCGCATGCGGTGTCGGCATGTGCCGCCGGATTGTCGGAGGCGAAGTTTAGAATGCATGCAGATATTTCCCAACCCTCTCTTGGTTCGGTATTCGTTTTGAATATAGCTCTGTCTGCCCCCTCCTCTTCTTCTCCTTCTGCTCCTCCTCCTCCTCCTGCCTCCTCCCGTCTCCATCCTCTCCCTCGCTCCTCCCGCCTGCGTCCTGCCTGGTGCCCGCGGCTCGCTCGGGTGTCGTCTCTTGCGCCGCGGAGGTGCCGTGGGCTCCTGGAAGGCCCAGCGCAGGTGCGTCTTGCGCAGATCACCATGAGACCTCGCCGTCCCCTGGGGGTTTCGTGGGCTCCCAGGAGGCCCAGTGGATGTGTGTCGTACGCAGATCACCACGAGACCTCGCCGTCCCCTTGGGGGCTGCGATCTGCGAAACAGTCGCCACTTTTGTGGGCTCCTGGGAGGCCCAGCGGAGGTATGTCCTACGTAGATCACCGCGAGACCTCGCCGTCCCCTGGGGGGGTTCGATCTGCGAAACTGTCGCCAATTATCGGGGGAGTCCTGGGAGCCCCAGCGGAGGTGCGTCTTACGCAGATCACCATGGGGCGTCGCCGTCCCCTCGGGGGCTGCGATTTGCGCAGCTGTCGCCACTTTTGTGGGCTTCTGGGAGGCCTAGCAGAGGTGCGTCTTACGCAGATCACCGCGAGACCTCGCCGTCCCCTGGGGGGCTGCGATATGCGAAACTGTTGCCATTTTTGCGAGCTCCCGGGAGGTCCAGCGGAGGTGCGTCTTACGCAGATCAATACGAGGCCTCGCCGTCCCCTGGGGGGCTGCTATCTTCGAGACTGCCACCACTTTCGCGGGCTCCTGGGAGGCCCAGCGGAGGTGCGTATTACGAAGGTCACCACGAGACCTCGCCGTCTTCTGAGGGGCTGCGATCTGAGAATCTGTAGCCAATGTTCGGGAAGTCCTGGGAGCCCCAGCGGAGGTGCGTCTTACGCGGATCAATGCGAGACCACGCAGTCCACTGGGGGGCTGCGATCTGCCGAACTGTCGCCACTTTCGTGGGCTTTGGGAGGCCCAGCAGAGGTGCGTCTTACGCAGATCACCGCGAGACCTCGCCGTCCTCTGGGGGGCAGCAGTCTTCGAATCTGTCGCCACTTTCCTGGGCTCCCGGGAGGCCCAGCGGAGGTGCGTCTTGCGCGTATCACCATGAGACCTCGCCGTCCCCTGGGGGGCTGCTATCTGCGAAACTGTCGCCACTTTCGGGGGCTCCTGGGAGGCCCAGCGGAGGTGCGTCTTACGCAGATCACCATGAGACCTCGCCGTCCCCTGGGGGGTTGGCTTTTGCGCAGCCGTCGCTACTTTTTTGGCTCCCGGGAGGCCCAGCGGAGGTGCGTCTTACGCAGATCACCATGAGACCTCGCCGTCCCCGGGTGGGCTGCGATCTGCGAAACAGTTGCCACTTGTGTGGGCTCCCGGGAGGCCCAGCGGAGGTGCGTCTTACGCAGATCACCGCGAGACCTCGCCGTTCCCTGGTGGTCTGGGTTGCGACCTTTGGGGGTCCAGCGGCCCTGCTCCCACGAATTATGACTCCAATCGTCTCTTCTCATTGTGTTTCCACCCTCCCTCGTGGCCGCCTTCCTGCCAACTATCTGACTCGTAAGAGCGGCGCCGCAAATGTGAGCATGTGACTCTGGCCGGGCGTTCTTTGGCGAATGGTTCAAGGGCACGGCGGATCCTTCAGTGCTTGCTTGTGTATTGAGCGGTCCGATGTATAGTCGTCCCATGTGTACAAAGGGTTGTGTACGTCCCTGGGTAATTACCTAACAGCTCTTGCTGATAGGTTTCTAGTGGTCTCAAAAGAGAGCATCATGACTCCTCAGGGAGGTCTGGGCGGGACCCGGACAGGCTGCCGCCGAGGCTGCCGCCGAAGCCGAAATCGCTTGGGACATCCTCGCAAATGCCCGGAGCTCTTCGTGCTCTTCGCTTCCCAGAACTCCATTCCCGGGCCACATTTTGATGCCCGGAGCCAACTGTAGGCCACTTCGTGCTCTTCGAGTTCCCAGAACTCCATTCCCGGGCCACATTTTAAATGCTGAGGCAGGCTGATGCTGCGGCCGAGGCAGGCTGAGGCTGAGGCAGGCTGAGGCTGAGGCCGAGGCTGAAGGCAGACTGAGGCTGAGGCTGAAGCAGACTGAGGCTGAGGCTGAGGCAGGCTGAGGCTGAGGCTGAAGCAGGCTGATGCTGAGGCAGGCTGAGGCTGAGGCTGAGGCTGATGCAGGCTGAGGCTGAGGCAGGCTGAGGCTGAGGCCGAGGCTGAAGGCAGACTGAGGCTGAGGCTGAAGCAGGCTGAGGCTGAGGCTGAGGCAGGCTGAGGCTGAGGCAGGCTGAGGCTGAGGCTGAGGCAGGCTGAGGCTGAGGCTGTGACTGCGACTGCCGTTGCCGCTGCGACTGTCATCGCGAATGCGACTACGACTGCGAGAACAGCAGAATTCGACAACTGGATTTTCATCTGAATCTTAAGGGGAATGCTTTCAGATATGCTTCTACACATCGCTGTTAGGTTGCTTTGCCGGGATAATTGTTTTTGTTCGTTGCTTTTTTGGTTGTGTCTCTGGTGGTATTTCTGGTGGTGGTGCGCAGTTCTCGTTTGCCGAGGTCTTGTCCGTTTCATTTGAGACATTCTCACAAGTCGGAGCTCCGAGATGCTGAGCGCGAGGTGGTCTGGCCCGTTTCGCTTGAGACATCCTCGAAACTTTGAGCTCCTAGAGGGAAGGGAGAGGGGGAGGAGGGGTCAGACCTAAACGAACCGTTTGATTCTTCGTCTGTTGTCGACTCGTGCTCTGGAAGGGGGTCTCAGCCCCGACGGAGGAGGTAGCTAGCGTTGACGCGCTAGCGCGATTCCTTGGTGAATTCCAAGCGGTCTCTCAAGAGGCAACCATGCTTGAGCAATTCGTGGACATGCATCGAGCGTTTGGGGGCGAAGGAGGAGTGAAACGAGGAGGTATAGAAGGAGCAGGAGGAGGATGAGGAGGAGGAGGATGAGGAGGATGAGGAGGAGGAGGAGGATGATGAGGCGGGGAAGGAGGACCAGGAGAACCAGGATGACGAGGATGACGCGGAGGACGAGGAGGAGCGGGAGGAAGAGAGGAGAGGGATGATGATGATGAGGAGGATGAGGACTAGTGTAAACCCAAGAGTCATCAAAGATGTCGGAATTAACCCTCCCTCCAAGCTCCCTCTTCATAGGCCCCTACAACGGTTCATTTCCATTGCGGGAACTGCCTCGTTGGAAGACAACCGTTTGAAGATCCTGAAACCTTGTCTAGGGATTTCAACGCCACGTATCAACCTGACTGCTGCGTCTTGACGATCCGGACTCGTGCCAGAGCGCCGTTGTTCGGGATTTCAACACCGCTAACCAACATAACTGTTGCACCTGCTCATAAATTTGAATCTTTCCAAAGCACCATTTCTGCTACGTTGATCATGGGAATCCGTGATTGCAACTGTTTGAAACGAATGTGCGCGGCGCTAAGCCGAGAGCCACATTTTTAAAAACGACCCGCCCTCCAGCTGTGAAGCTCTTGCAAATGTTGGTAACGAATGTGCGCGGCACTAAGGCGAGAGCCGCATTTTGAAAGCGACCCGCCCTCAATCCGTGAAGCTCTTGTATCTTTTTGAAACGAATGTGCGCGGCGCTAAGGCGCGAGCCACATTTTGAAAAGGAGCCGCCCTCCATCTGTGAAACGGTTGCCAGTTTCTAAGCTTCAGAGTCATAAATGGTGAGGAACTCTCAGGCGAAGCGCCCGGCCCGCCCTAAAAACTGGCTTTGGGGTGCGACAGGGAGAGATTGTTTATAAGGAGAAGGAATGGAGGAGGAGGAGGAGGAGGTGTAGTTGGAAGGGGGGAGGGTGAGGGCGAGAAGGAAAGCGACGTCGACGAGGCGGAGGAGGAGGAGGAGGAGGATGAGGAGGTGGACCACGACGATGACGAACATCTCGACGACGACGCCGAAGGCGCAGGCGCACACTCTTGAGGAACCACCTTTGCTCAACAAATGCTGTTTGGGGGCATTCGACTCTCGCTGTCTTCTTTCTTCATTTTTTGGGGGGGTGGGGGTGCGGGGGTGCGGTTTGACAGCTTTATGGTGTTCCTTCGCTTTTGGCTGCGCCGTACCTGGTCCGCCTGGGAAGCTGTTTCCGTTGATGGTTGCCGCGCTTGACAACTGTGTTGTGAACAGTTCTTCGGGCGTGGGTGTGATTGCAATAGCGCCAGCCTCGCAGATCGCGGCGCGGATCTAGACTACGTCGTCGGCTTGGTCGAGAGTGACTTGTACGACATTTGGGAGGCATTGTTCCTCGTCCCGTCCGAGCGTGTAAATGCTCCTTTGAACGTGTTGAGGCGTGGGCTTGGCAGCCCTGGCCGTACGACGCGGAGTTGGATGAGGATTTCGCGTCCTCGGTGACCGATGTTGATAGGTCCCGGAACTGATTGCGTTCGGATTTCTTGCAGCAGACGATCGGTTTCATCTAGCATGTGGAGTGAGATGCGACTGGTGTACGACGTCCCGTCGCCCTCGTTCCCCTGTACGGTGGTTACGGGGACTTGTCAGTTCTTTGCATCCAGTCTGATGAAAAGGGGCCTTGCCGTTACTTGGTGGGCTTCGGCGTCGACTGTGGTCCCTGGTCGCGTGATGGAGTAATGCAGCATGGTGTAGCTGATCTTTTTCCGCCGCACGATCTCATTGGCTCGCCCCTGAGCCTTCGTTGAACGGAGCGGTGTTGTTGGTAGATGGTATCGAGATCGGTGCGGTGCTAGTTAGCCAGTTCGTTGTATGCAGCGGCTGTCCTGTTGACGCCACCGCTGCTCTGGATTGTGGCGACGCTGGCTTCCTTTCGGCACAGGTTGCTGTCTGGTAGGGTAGCCTTTCAGCGGCCCTTGCCTGGTGGATCGGGCTGCCGTGGTGCAGGGGATCGGGCTGCCGTGGTGCCGTGGTGTAGGGAGCCCTTGGGAACCATGGCGCGCGCGCGCGCGGGACTGAAGGGATGTGCCGCCAGTCTGTCACGGCCCAGGGGGGTGGCCGTGTCTGGTTTCGCGAGGCAAGAACGGATGCGGGGCGCTTAGCGTCTGGGCTCGCTTTGAGCAGAGCTCTCGAGTCGAGACTGGAAGGGGTGGGGGGATCGAGAGGTTCTGGGGGAGGGGGGCGGCGATGCAGAGGAACCATCTTCGTCTTAACCTCCGAAAGCTGGTTTGTTTAATGTTTTTGTTTTCATCCAATTTGCTGGTCCTTCTTCTTCTCCTTTCTCCTGATCGTCCCCGTCATCCCGACCACTCCCCGCCCTTCAGCATTCTCAAAGTCACCCTTTTTTTCGTCAGTGCCAGCCTGTTCTTTTCGCAGCGGTCACACACAGCAGTACTTGTAGTTCTCCTGCTCGCTAGTTTGTCTGCTCGGGGGCAGTCCGCCGACAGGAGTAAAGCTGGCACGAGGGTCAAAAACAGCATTAGCCTTGGAGGGGTACCCTCATGCTCTTCGTGTCTGCTCAATTTCGTAACCTTCATCGTTTTGGACATTTCCATGAGGCTGCCCCTCAGCCAAAAGACTCACGTTCTTGACCCACGTCCTTTTGGCCAAGTTCCGATCGTCAGGGCGCGCTCCTTGCTCGATTCGAGGTCCAAGTCCTCTTCCTCACCGTCCCACTCGTCTTCCGCCGCCTCCCGCTTGTGCGTCGCGCCATCGCCAAGCGCCCTTGTTTTTGAGGTGACGCTCCACGATAACTTGGTCGTGGACCGCGACCAGCCCGTACAGTACGTGCAGGACTCGGGCAGGAATAATTCAAGATCTTGACGCTTCGCGTGTCCCCAGCCTTTCTCCCCAGTCAGTCTGTGGTACCCGTCAGGCTCCCTGGATCGTTGTCCTCGGGAACTCTCAATGCTGGACGGCCTTCCGCCGTGACCCTGGATCGGTGGCTTTGACGGACTTGCCTGGGTATACGCGGTCTCGTCCCGCGTGTGCTCTCCGACTCGTTCTGGACAGCACTGAGTAAACAAGCAGCACGGCCTTCCGCCGTCACCCTGGATCCAAGTGGCTCTGGGGGACGCGTCTTGGGTATAACGCGCTCTCGTCCCTCTGGTGCTAGACGACTCGGTCGGGTAGCGCTGAGACACCTTAGTTTTGCATGCTCCTCGGGGTCTGCCGTGTATCGTGCATTTCGACGCCCTTCCAATCGTCGGATCTGGGCTGTCGCATCTCAGTTGTGGAAGGTACTTTGGTCATCGTGCTCCACACCCTGGATGCGCTTTCTTGCGTCGCGACCTGGTTCGCCGTCACCTTTTTCCGCTGGACCTCGTCCCCAGTCAGTCTGTGGTACCCGTCAGGCTCCCTGGAACGGTGCCCTCGGGAACTCAATGCTGGACGGCTTTCCGCCGTGACCCTGGATCAGTGGCTTTGACGGACTTGCCTGGGTATACGCGGTCTCGTCCCGCGTGTGCTCTCCGTCTCGTTCTGGACAGCACTGAGACACTGTGATGCGCACGCGCCGCGTTTCGAGCGTGTAGCGTGCATCAGGCGCCCTCCCACCCGCTGGGTCTGGGCTGAAACATCTCGGTGTGGCAGTTTCTTGGCAACATTTTCATACTTTGATGCCGTTTCGGCGTCGCGGCGCGTTGCCGCCGTCGGGATCCCCGCTGGACTTACGTCTCCTTTCGTCTGTGCTACCCGTCAGGCTTGGGTCGTCGTCCTCGGGAACTTTCCAAACAAGAAGCACGGCCTTCCGCCGTCACCCTGGATCCATTGGCTCTGAGGGACACGTCTCGGGTACAAGGCGTCCTCGTCCCTCTGTGCTAGACGACTCGTCTGGGTATCGCTGGGCCACCTTCGATGTGCATACTCCTCGGGGTCTGCCGTGTGTCGTGCTCTTCTACGCCCTGCCACTCGTCGGATCTGGGCTGTCGCATCTCAGTTGTGGATGTTTTTTCTTGTCTTCATGCTCCACACCCTGGATGCGCTTCTTGCGTTGCGACTGGCTCGCCGTCAGCTTTTTCCGTTGGTCCTTGTTCCCAGTCAGCCTGTGGTACCCTTCAGGCTCCAGGGTTCGGTGCCCTCTGGACTCCCATTGCTGAACGGCTTCCTACCGCGACCCTGGATCAGTGGCTTTGCGGGACTTGCCTGGGTATACACGGTCTCGTTCCGCCTGTGCTCTCCGTCTCTTTGGACTGCACTGTGACACTGTGGAGTGCACACGCCGCGTTTCGGCGGGTAGCGTGCGTCAGGTGCCCTTCCACCCGCTGGGTCTGGGCCGAAACATCTCGGTGTGGTAGTCTTCTCGGAACATGGATACACCTTGATGTCGTTCTGGCGCCGCGGCTCGCTGCCGCCGTCGGGATCCTCGTTGGACTTACCACCCCGTCGTCTGTTCTACCCGAGAGGCTGGGGCTGACGTCCTCGGGTCGTTCCCTTGTCCGCACCTGGACGTTGGAACGTTATCGCGCCATTTTGGCTGCGCTAGGTCGTCTCGGTGCCTACCTCGGGCCTGTTGGACGCACCTGCGTGCCCGTTCAGGGGCTGTCATGGCACCTGGATTGCATCGGCTTCGCCCCCCCTGGACGCTGTCGTGAGCCGCCTGATCCGCGGCCCTGCGCGCGTTAGGTAATTAAGTCGCGTCCGCGGCCCGTTCGCGACCTTCCGCCGCTGGCGCTTCCGCCTGCGGCTGTAAAAAAAAAGTGCCCCCAGCCGCACTGGCTCGAGGTGCCGAGCCGGCTTGCCGGGCCGCGGCGGGGGGCCTGCCCCTGGCCCCCGGCCCCCCCTCCTGCGGGAGCGCGGACGGGGCCTCCCCTCCGCGCTCCCGCCTCGCCCCGCCATGGTGTCGCCGTCGGCGCGGCGGCGGCGGCAGCGGCGCGAGGCTGCCTGCCGCGCCGCCGCCGCTGCCGCCCTGGCTCGCCTGCGGCCCGCCGGGCCTGCCGCTTGCGGCGCCCCCCCTGGCCTGCCTGCTGCGGCTGGCGCCGCCGGCGCTGCCGCCCCCGCGGCTGTCGCGGGCTGACGGCGCCGCGGCGGCCTGCGGCCGCCCGCCGGCCCGGCCGCGGGGCGCGCCGCGGGCGCCGCTGGCGCCGCTGGGGCTGCCTGCGCCTCCTGCGCCGCGCGCGCCGCTGGCGCCCGCCGCCGCCGGGGCGCCGCTGGCGCCGGGAGCGCCGCAGGCGCCGCGGGCACCGCTGGAACCGCCGGCGCCGCGGCGCCGCAGGCGCCGCCGGCGCCTCCGCAGCTAGCGGCGCCGCGGCTGCTGGCGCGGCTGGAGCTGCTGGCGGCGCGGCCGGTGCCGCCGCGGCCGCGGCCGCCGCTGCTGGGCCCCCCCCGCTGCGGCCGCAGCTCCCCCTCAGGCGGCCGCGGCGGCCGCCTGCTGCGCCGCCGCCGCCGCCGGCGAGGCCGCCGCCGCCGCTGGCCTCTGGGAAGCCGTGGCGGCCCTGGCCCGTGCCGCCGGCCTCGCCGCCGGGGCGGCCGGCTGCGGCGCCGTGGCCGCGGTGGCCGTCGCCGCGGCCCTCGGCGAGCAGCCGCAGCAGCCGGGCAGCGGCAGCAGCTGCAGCAGGGCTGCAGCAGCCGCAGCAGCCGCAGCAGCAAGTCAGCAGCAGCAGCCGCAGCAGCAGGGCAGCAGCAGCAGCGGCAATAGCCGCAGCAGCAGCCGCAGGAGCAGCGCCCCACCGGCGGATGTGGATGCAGCCGTTTGCTGCCAACCTGGATTGTCCCTTGTGGATGGCGGCGAAGGAGTCCCCGCCGGGCGCACACCTGGCGGTCTCCTGGCTCCTGGACTCAGAGATGGGGTCGAGAGCTCCGGGGTCCTGGGTGTTGGGATGGGGTCGAGAGCTCAAGGACTCGATGACACTTCGGTTGTGGGTCCTGGGAGATACGACGGCGCGTGCTTCCCTGGAGTTTCTTCCACCGCCGGTGCAGCCGTTAGCTGCCAACCTGGAGTCACTTCAGACGACGGCACGTCCTTCCCTGTAGTTTCTTCCGCTGCCGGTGCAGCCGTTAGCTGCCGCGCACCTGGCAGGCTCAGGGGTCCTGGACGCGGCGATGGGGTCGAGAGCTCTGGGGTCCAGGGCGTTGGGATGGGGTCGAGAGCTCAGTGGTCCAGGGACGTTGCGGACGTGCATCCTGGAAGGGGCGGTGTTTCGTGCATCAGAGACAGGCAGACAGGCGTTCCTACAGCTCCTCTTTCCGATCAGCGTCGAGCGGTTGGGGTTCAACCTGTGGCGGCACGAGCTCAAGCTATCACTTTGCCAGTCGCCGGGGCCGTCAGCCACCACCTCATACCCCATTGCCGCGCCATTGCCCCCCCTCATGGCAACAGTATTGTAGCGACAGGTGGGAGTGCTGCTGAGGGAGCGCCCGTGGTTGGAGACCAGTTTCCTCCCGACAAGAGGTCCACGACGCCTCCCCGAGCGGATGGGGGAGTCTCGATAGGCATATCTCACAGCTTCAGAAAGGACGAGCCTTCAGCTCGAGAACCAGAGACTGACACATCGAGCAACCGCAGAGGTGAAGAGCCTTCACCTCGAGAGTCGGAGGCGGCACCAATGGTTGTCGGGGGCGCCACTGGGCACGTGGCCACGAGCGGCGACGGGAGTCGCAGCGCGCCCGCCGCCCTTCCTGGAGTTGACAACATCGCGCGCGTAGAGAATGGGTCTTCAGCCCGAGGAGCTCCCAGCGAGACAGCAGCTCTGAGCGATCCTGCAGCGTGGGGCGCCCCAAGCGGACTGTTCGGCGCCGACGGCGATGCAACGACCTGTCAACTCCCTGGACACTCCTGTAACCCCGAGGACTTTCGTCAACCACCCGCCCCCCAGTTGGACAGTCGAGGTACAGCTCCTCCTTCCTATCAGCGTGTGGCGCGAGCTCAAGCTATCACATTGCCAGTCGCCGGGGCTGTCGGCCACCACCTCGCATCCCATCGCTCCTCCCCTGACAACAGTATCTCGAGGGCGCTATCTGTTGATGCTCAAGCGGTTGGGGCTCAACCTGTGGCGGCACGAGCTCAAGCTATCACATTGCCAGTCGCTGGGGCCGTCGGCCACCACCTCACTCTCAATTGCTCCCCCCATGGCAACAGTATTGTGGCGACAGGTGGGAGTGCTGCTGAGGGAGCGCCCGTGGTTGGAGACCAGTTTCCTCCCGACAAGAGGTCCACGACGCCTCCCCGAGCGGATGGTGGAGTCTCCACAGGCATATCTCACAGCTCCAGAAAGGACGAGCCGGACCGAGCGCATTCCGCCCACGTCCCCGATCCACATCCCATTGGCTCACGCCCACACTCCGCCGACCACCCTCCTTTGGACGCGTCCAGTGCCGCTGGGCATGTGGCCGCGAGCGGCGACGGGAGTCGCCGCGCGCCCACAGCCCTTCCTGGAGTTGACAGCACTTCGCACGCAGAGAATGGGCCTTCAGCCCGAGGAGTTCCCAGCGAGACGGCAGCGTCGAACGATCCTGCAGCTTGGGGCGCCCCAAGCGGACTGTTCGGCGCCGACGGCGATGCAACGACCAGTCAACTCCCTGGGCACTCCTGTAACCCCGAAGACTTTCGTCAGCTATCCGCCCCCCAGTCGGACAGTCGCGGATGTGACGAGCCTTCGGCTCGAGATACTCACGCGGAACGAGCCTTCAGCTCGAGGGTCCAAGGCGTATCCGGTAATCACAGAAGTGACGAGCCTTCAGCTCGAGATCCAGGTCCTGACATCCCTGGAGAGACGATGACCGCGTCGCCAGTCGACGACTTTGGGGCCAGCGGACTGGCTGACTCAAGGCATCCTTTACCCCGGATCACAGGACACCGTCCCGCCAGGGCAGCCTTCGCCCCTTGCTCCCTGGAACGGGAACGCTTCCGCCGACGCCACATGCACACGAGAACCGTTGGCCTTCAGCCGAACGGGAGGAGGGGGTGATGCGTTCAACCCCACGATGCACACTGATATTGCGACCTTCAGTCGCTTCCCTGGATTTGATAACGGCACGCATGATGCCCTCCCGCCTAGCTTATCCCCCTCTCTCACCCCAACCCTTCCCATGCCCATTGCTGGGCGCCCAATCTCCTTCTCTCCAGGCGGTGCTGGGCAGAGCTGGATCGCCCTCGGCGATGCCAGGATTACGGGGGGCGAGGGCCCCACTCCTGAACAAGCGAACCCCCCCGCGGATCCAGGTCCGCGTGGTCCGCATGCCGGCGATCGCCAGAGGGGTGCCCTCGACGTTCGACCCAGGGGCCGTTGCGACGTGGAGGGGGGGGACTATGGAGTTGCCCCCCCCAGGGGGTGTTCGCGAGGGCGTCGGGAGGGGAGACAGGCAGACGCCTGCCCTTGGTCCCGACTCGCTTTGCAGAGGCTTGCGCCTTCACTCCGCCGAACTTCCCCTCCTGGGTGCTTCTGCGCTGAGTGAAGCAGCCTTCAGCTGCGAATTGAACATAGAAGATGGGCCTTCAGCCCTTGGAGCGACTTTTGACACAGTTGAGCGAGCCTTCAGCTCCAGGCGCCAAGGTACATCTAGCAACCTCAGAAATGAAGAGCCTTCAGCTCGAGAACCTGAGACAGCACTAATGGTCTTCGGGAGCGCTGCTGGGCATGTGGCCACAAGCGGCGACAGGAGTCGCCACGTGCCCGCCTTCCCTGGAGTTGACAGCGCTACTCGAACAGACAACGGGCCTTCAGCCCGAGGAGCTCCCAGCGAGACAGCAGCTTCGATCGACCTAGCAGCCTTGGACGCCCCAAGCGGACGCCTCAGCGCCATGGTCGATCCTGCGACCAGTCAACTCCCTGGACACTCCCTTAATCCCGAAGACTTTCGTCAGCCGCCCGCCCCCCAGTCAGACAGGCGCGGACGTGGCGGGCCCTCAGCTCGAGATTCTCATCCGGAGCGAGCCTTCAGCTCGAGGGTCCAAGACGCAGCGGGAGGTAGCAGAATTGACATAGAAGATGGGCCTTCAGCCCTTGGAGCGACCTGTGACACAGCAGAGCGGGCCTTCAGCTCGAGACTCCGAGGCGCATCCAGCCACCTCAGAGGTGACGAGCCTTCAGCTCGAGAGTCGGGGACGGCACCAAGGGCTGCCGAGAGTGCCGACGGGCATGTGGCCACGTGCGGCGACGGGAGGTGCTCCTCGCCCGCCGCCTCTCCTGGATTCGACAGGGCCGAACACGCAGAAAGCGGGCCTTCAGCCCGAGGAGCTTCCAGCGAGGTCGTAGTCCATTGCTCCCCCCCTGGCAACAGTATCTTGGCGACAGGTGGGATTGCTGCTGAGGGAGCGCCCGCAGTCGATGACCAGCCTCCTCCCGAGAAGAGTTCCACGACGCCTCCCCGAGCGGATGGTGGAGGTTATCCCGAGCCTCCTCGCAGCATCGAGGGTCAGGAGTTCACGCCGGAGCGTGTGTGCGTGCGGGCCACAGACGGGCACGTGTTTGCGATCGGCACCGACCCTCCAGCCAGCGCCTCCGAGGCCATCCCCGTGGCCGACGGTCGACGCAGAGCCCGCCACTTGTAAAGCCTGGGGCTGTCGACACAGCTGGTTGGCGGCGAGACTCAACAACGCCCCGCTGGGACTCCGCCCGCCGCCGTCCCTGGTACTCTCGAAGACCCCTTGCCGGGTAACCACGAACGCGCCTTGCAGAGGCAGGACATCGAGGCCATCCGCCAGCTTGTCGAGAGAAGTCCCTTCGCGCCCATTCGCCCTCGTTCCCCTGTCAGCGAATCCGCCCGAACGGACAGCGAGCCGCAGCCACTCAAGCCCGAAGGCCGGGCCACGCTGAGGAAGGCGACCCCCGTCCTGGCGAAAGAAACGGTGTCTGGCAACGTGCCTGGGCCAGGTGCGACCCGCAGCACTCCCGCACTTGACGAAAGTCACGCTGCGACAGACGGGGGCGCGCTCGTGGGCGAGGGCGGGCGCGGGTCTGATGGCGAGCGTCAACGGGAGGGGCCTGCCCCCGCTTACCACAGTGCAGCAGTCCTTTCAGCCCCAGCTGCTGGAGGCGACTCGGCCTTTACTTGTCGACCAACCGTGCGGCCCGCGCCAACCCGCAAGTCCCCGCCAGACTTCCGTGCGCCAGTTGCCGCCGCGCCCCGCGAAGCCATAGACGATTCCGGCGGCGGGCCCAACCAGTCGGAACAGTCGCAGAGCAGCGTGCGTGAGCAGCATGCGGAGCAGGAGCCGGAAGAGCCCGATGAGCAGGAGCTGCCGGCCGCCCGCGGGGAGGGCGCGGAAGTAACGCCAGCGCAGAAAAGGGAGCACGGGCAAGAACAGGAACAGGCAACCACCCACCGCCTCACCCCCCTGGCTGACACCACCTGCCCTGGCCCTTCTTCCCAGGCAAGGGCGCGAGCTCGAGCGCCGAGGAGCGCCGGCAGTGCGGCCGGCACGTTCCCCCAGCGTGTCTTCGTGGCAGTGGGTGGACGCCCTGCCTAGCCTCTGTGACTGGCCACCCTCCAGTCTCCCTGCTGCCCTTGGGCCGAAACCTGGCCAGCGACGCCGACCGCGCTGGCGGGTCGGGTGGGCGGCAGACGGCAGGCGGCGGACGCAGCGGCAGCAGCCGCAGAAGCAGCAGCAGGCGCCGCGCCGAGGACCAGCCGCTGACCACCCCGCCCCTGGTTGGGGGTCCCGCCGCGCGTCACTGTCCAGAACCTTTAGACCCAGACACGAGACAGCAGCTATATAAAGCTAAGATCGGCGACATCCAGTGGGACCTCCCCGGGGAGACACCTGGCGAGACGATAAGGCGGCTTCAGGCCTCCCTGGGAGCGAGGTTCACAAGCGCCTGGCACGCGTTCGCCAAGAAGCACGCCTTGCCTAGCTGCAATGGCGCGCTCGACCCGCGGCGGCACGACCAGCAAACGTGCGTCAACTTCCTGTCGTTCTTCCGCTGCCATAACTGTGACGTGTGTGCCATGGACGACGCACTGGACCTCGGCGTTGACTGGGCGCAGTTGCGGCTTCGGTACCTGGGTGAAAGTGGCGGCGCGGGCAGGGGGCGCCAGGCGGCGAAGGGCCACGCTGTTCGCCGCGCACCCAAGATGGACCAGGAACAGTGGAAGGTCGTCACCTAAGCTGCGGGCGCGCCCGCCCTTGCTTCACCTCATTTCACTCTGGCCGCTCCTCCTTCCTTTCGGCGTGTGGCATGAGCCCAAGCTATCACATTGCCAGTCGCCGGGGCTGTCGGCCACCTCCTCTTCCCCCTTTGCCCCCCCCCCCCCTGGCTACCGTTTCCTCCCCCATCTCTGCTTCAGGAAGGACGAGCCGGACCGAGCGCATTCCGCCCACGTCCCCGAGAGCTCCAGCGAGACAGCAGCTTTGATCGACCCGGCAGCCTTGGACGCCCCAAGCGGACGCCTCAGCGCCGTGGTCGATGAAGCGACCAGTCAACTCCCTGGACACTAGCGGGATGCAGCAGAATGGATGTAGATGCTGGGCCTTCAGCCCTTGGAGCGACCAGTAATGCAGCAGAGCGAGCCTTCAGCTCGAGACTCCAAGGCACATCCAGCAACCTCAGAGGCGACGAGCCTTCAGCTCGAGATTCGGAGACGGCGCCGGCGGTCCTCTGGAGTGCTGCCGGACGGGCGGGCACGAGTGGCGTCGGGAGTCGCCGCGCGCCTGCCGCCCTTCCTGGAGTTGACAGCATCGCACGCGCAGAGAATGGGCCTTCAGCCCGAGGAGCTCCCAGGGAAACAGCAGCCCTGACCGACCCCGCAGCCGGGGATGGCCGCTCGGAGCCGAGGGCGATGCATCGAGCAGTCAACTCCCTGGGCACTCTTGGAATTCCGAAGACTTTCGTCAGACACCCGCCCCCCAGTCGGACAGTCGCGGAAGTGACGAGCCTTCAGCTCGCGATACTCGCTCTGAACGAGCCTTCAGCTCGAGAGCCCATGGCGTATCGGGAGGCAGCAGAGCGGACATAGAAGACGGGCCTTCAGCACTCGTAGCGACCTGTGATGCAGCAGAACGAGCCTTCAGCTCGTGGCTCCAAGGCACAGCCAGCAACCTTTGAGAAGAGGGCCTTCAGCTCGAGAATCGGAGACAGCCCCAATGGTCGTCGAGAGTGCCGCTGGGCAGGTGGCCACGAGCGGCGACGGGAGGCGCCGCTCGCCTGCCGCCGTTCCTGGAGTTGGCGATGCTGAGCACGCAGAGAATGGGCCTTCAGCCCGAGGAGCTCCCAGCGAGACAGCAGCTTTGATCGACCCAGCAGCCTGGGGCGCCCCAAGCGGACGCCTCGGCGCCGGGGTCGATGCAACGACCAGTCAACTCCCTGGACACGCCCGTAATCCCGAAGACTTTCGTCAGCCACCCGCCCCCCAGTCGGACCGTCGCGGACGTGACGAGCCTTCCGCTCGAGACTCCCGCGCTGGACGTGCCTTCAGCTCGAGGGTCCAGGGCGTTCTGGGCAATCGCAGAAGTGACGAGCCTTCAGCTCAGGATCCAGAAACAGTTCCAATGGACTTAGAGATAGGCGCCGAGGCCGTGACCACGAGGGGAGGCGACCTCGACCCTCCTGGGACTCCTGGCGCCCTTCTCCCTGGAGGTACGGGCGCCGACACCAGAGTCGCGCCCAGTCCCCGCGCAGCAAACCTCACAGAAGAGACTGGCCTTCAGCCAGGAGGAAGAGAGCGAGAGACGGGTGCGCCTGGTAGCAGTGGCCGCAGGGAGGCACGCTCTTCCACTGGAACGATCGATCGTAATCGACTTTCCCTGGGGACGACGCCTGGGTGGTCCACGGGACTGCCTCGCGCGCCCAACGCTACCGGGATCTCTGCCGATCCCGCTGTCGGGGCCGGTCCCCTGGTTGATCGGGTCGATCTCGCCTGGTCTCCGATCGCCGCTGCTGGATCGCCCCGTGCCTCCCCTCCCTCGCCCTCCTGCTCCTCTCCCCTTACCTGCTTGCGGCTTTCTGCCGCCCCCCCTGGCGCGCGCGCTTCCTGCCTGTGGATACAAGTGTGCGTGCCAGTAATATTGTCCACGCGGCAATCTCGGTTGCGTGTGGACCCGGGGCCCCTGGCCTCACTGTAGTTGTTTTCACCTGCTAGGCCCAGCCTGGCGCGCGGTTGTGGGCGATCCGGCGGTTTTCGCCTGTCCATAGACTGCGCCACTCCCTGGATTCTACCAGCTTCTACGGCCTTCAGCCGTGCCCCCTGGAACGATGTGGCTGTGAGGGGCGCGTCTTCGGTATGCGACGGTCCCGTCCCTCGGGTGCTACCATGCGTAGGCGCGTGGGTGGCGCTGGGTCGCATTGATCGGTGCACTTCTCAGCGACCAACGAGTTCTCACCGTGGGGCTTCGTGCACCTCGCTGCGTTCTGACCAGATCGCTGGTCCCTTGGACGCAGGCGCATCTCAGCAGTGGAAGGTTTTTCCTCGGGCGATTTAGGCTTCTACTCCCTGGATGCGAGTTCTGACGTCGCGACGGTTCGCTGGCGCCGTCAGTTTACTTTTCCCGCTGGACTGCATCACCAGTGTCAGTCTGCCCATGCCCGTCAGATTCCCTGGATTGACGTCCCGCACGGAAATCGTTCCCTACCTCGGTCGTCCGTTTCGTTCAGTGGGAACGCCTAGCGCGCCATTTTGGCTGCGCTCGGCCCTCCTCGGTGGCTGACCTCTGAGACTCCCTGGATGTGCCGTTGCATGTTCACCTCAGGGGCTGCTGGCAGACTCCCTGGATTGCACGCCCTGGCTTCTCATGCGCCCTGGGTTGCCGCTGCCCGCCGCCTGACCGCGGCCCCGCGCGCGCCCGCCCCCTCGTCGCGGCCGCAGCCCGACCGTGACCGCCTGCCGCTGGCGCTTCCGCCTGCGGCCGTAAAAAAAAGTGTCCCTACCAGTTGGTCCGTGGCCCTCTGGCTCAAGCCGTAGCCCCCTTGGCTCAAGCCGCTCTGGCTCGAGGGAGCCTAGCCGGCTTGCGCCTGCCGGGCCTGCCCCCTTGTTCCTGGTCTGGCCGCCGACGAGGGCCTGGAGGGGGCCCCGCTCCTCCCTCCAGGCCCTCGTCCCCGGGCCATGGAGTCGTGCACGGCGCGGCGGCGGCGGCTGCGACGTGCGGCCGCCGGTCGCGCCGCCGCCCGCGCCGCCGGCGCCGCTGGTGCCGCGTCGGCCGCGGGCGCCGCTGGCGCCGCGCCCACGACGGGCGCCGCGGGCGCCGCCACCACCGCGGCCGCCGCCGCGGAAGCCAGCTTCGCGGCCGCTCCGTGCGCCGCGCCGCCTCCGGGGCTGGCGCCTCGGGCTGCCGCGGCGGCCGCCGGCGCGCTTGGCGCGGGCGGCGTTGCTGCCGCTGCTGGGGCCCCCGGCTGGCTGGCGGTGGTCTCCGCTGCCGCTGCCGCCGCCGCTGCCGCTGCCGCTGCCGGCTCCCCGCCGGCGGCGGCGGCGGCGGAGGGCGCGGTGGCCGGCGCCGCCACGGCTGCCCCCGCGGCCCGAGGCCGCTGGCGGCGCGGCGCCCGCCGCTGCTGCCGCCGCGGCCGTCGCCACCGCTGCTGCGCCGCCGCCGGATCCCCATCCGGTGGCGGCGGCGGCGGCAGCGGCGCCGTGGCCGGCGTGGCGGCCGCTGTCGCGGCAGCCGCTGCTGCCGCCGCTGCCGACTCCCTGGCGGCGGCGGCGGCGGCGGGCTCGGTGGCCTGCGCCGCCGCGGCCGCCCCCGCGGCCGCCCGCGGCGAGGCCACTGGCGCGGCGGCTGCGGCGGCCGCCGCCGCCGCCCCCGCCGCCCCCCCGCGGCTGCAGCGGCCGCAACGGCGGCAGCTGCCGCAGCCACTGCAGCAGCAGCCGCAGCAGCAGCAGCAGCAGCAGCTGCTTCAGGAGCAGCAGCAGCAGCTGCCGCAGCAGCAGCAGCAGCAGCTGCCGCAGCAGCAGCAGCAACAGCAGCAGCACCTGCAGCCGCTGCCGCAGCAGCAGCAACAGCAGCAGCAACAGCAGCCACAGCAGCAGGACAGCAGCAGCAGCAGCAGCAGCAACTGCAACAGCCGCAGCAGCTACAGCAACAGCAGCAGCAGCAGCAGCAGCAGCAGCAGCAGCAACATAACCCCGCAGCTGCAGCAACAGCAGCAGCAGCAGCAGCAACACCCCGCAGCTGCAGCAGCAACAACACCCCCTTCAGCAGCCGCAGCAACCGCCGCAGCACACGCAACCACAGCCGCACCACCAGCAACAGGTGCTGCAGCAGCAGCAACAGCAGCCCCAGCAGCAGCAGACCCACCCCGGGGACGAGAGACCCGCGAGCCTCAAAGTACTTTCTCTGACGACCAGAAGGAGGTACCCCTGCTCCCTGACAGCCTCCTGGGCACCTCTGGGAGCCAGCAGAACCCACGAGAAGACTCAGAGGTACCCTTGCTCCCTCAGCAGCAGCAGCAGGGCAGAGAAAAGGAGAGGGGGGCCGCGGCGGAGTCGGCGGAGGCTGCGGAGGCCGCGGAGTATCGGGGGCCCGAATCGGCGGAAGCCTCTGAAGGTGCGGAAGTGGCACAAGCCTTCATCCGTGTCTCTCTGGATTAGAACCGGGTGGGCAGGGGTTGGCCCCCGAAAGTGCTGACGGCAGCCGCTACAGTCAGCTAAGCGAGATCCCGGAACAGCAGGGGCTCTCCTGCCGCGCCGTGCTACCCCCACCTCCCCCTCGAAACAATCAGACCGCCAGCAGTCCTCTGGGGGCGCCGCAGACCCAGCAGGGGGGCCGCGGACCAACCGTCCAGACGCAGGACAGCGAAGCCATCCACTGGCTCGTCGGGAGAAACCTTTTCGCGCCTATTCGCCCCCATTCTCCTGCCAGTGGATCCATTCTAATGGGCGGCGAACCCCAGGCGCTCCCTCCAGACGTCCCGGGCGCGACTGTCAAACAATCTTGTGCTCTGGCAGCGGAAACGGCGTCGCCGTGCGCGCGCGCGCCTGGCACGACCAGCGGTGCCCCCGAGACCGGCGAGAGTCCAGCGTTTACCGACGGGGGCGCGCCCGGGAGCGACGGCGGGCACAGGCCCGAAGTCGGACGCCAGCGAATTAAAGGGGCCTCTCCCCGCACGCCACAGGGCAGCGTCCGCCCTGGCTGCCGGATGCGATCCGACCCCTGCCTGGCGGCCAACTATGCGGCCCGCCTCTCCCCGCAGAGCTCCGCCAGGCGTGCAGCCGGAACTGTCGCGAGCAGATCGCGAGCCCTCCGGCCAGGACAGCGAGGCCGGTGCGCCGGAGACTTGCGGCCAGAATACACGGCAGCACCAATGGCCTGACCCGCGCCAATGGCCAGAGCCCACGGACCCCGACGCGGGACAGCAGCTGTACAAAACAAATATCGACAACATCCAGTGGGACCTTCCCGGGGGACACCCGGCGAGGCGATAAGGCAGCTCCGAGTCGCCCTGGGGACAGTGTTCGCAGGCACCCGGCACGCTTTCGCCAAGCGGCAGACCGTGCCTGGCAGCAAAGGCGCGCTCAACCCGCTTCGGCACGACCCGCAAACCTGCCACCTCTTCCTGGAATCCTTCCGCAGCCACAAGTGCGACGTACGGGTCGTCAGCGACGCGCTGGGCCTCGACGTCGACTGGGCTCGGCTGCGGCATCTGCGCCCGGGTCGAAGCGGCGGAGCGAGCAGGGATCACCACGCGGCAAAGGGCCACCCGAACGCCCAGGCACCCAGGAAGGGCAAAAAACAGTGGTGGGCCGTCTCCCCCCACAGTAGCCGTTGCTGCCCCACCTCGTGGCATCGCACGCGCGGGGATCAGGTGCGAGGAGGATGGTCACTGGCAGCAGACCCGTTGCTGCCCAGCAAAACGCGGCCTGCGGCATTGGGGCCCAACGTGGTTTTTCACTGCAGAGGGATCTGGGCGTGCGTGAAGGAGTGACAATGGCTGCAAGCACTGTTCCCGCTCGACGGGTGCGCCACCTTTCCCACGGGTGGGGTGCCTACCGAGGGGAGGGGCGGCTTCCCCTCGCCTCTCTCCTTGGGGGCAAGGCGGTCGTCGCAGCGCGTGTGGCGGAGGCGGAAGTGGCACCTTCACTGCTCCTCCATCTCCTGACCCATGCGGCGACTAGCTGCGACCCCCGGTGTCCAACCCCCCCCGCTGTCTGGTCACGCTGCAGTTTCAGATCTGCCGCGGCTTGCTGCGACCCTTGAGGACCACCGTAGGGGTGCGCTGGGATCAGGGGGCGCACCTACCATCATTGTGATGCGCGGCGGTCAGCTGCGACCCCCGGGTCAACGAAAGAGACCGCAACCGGACACAGCGACCCTGGACGCACGCGGGGGCCTGCCTGTGCCACGGGCCCGGGGCCTCCCACCGGGGCTCAAGGCATTCTCGCATCCCAGTTCTGGCAGCCAAGGGCCATCCTTCGCCGCCCCCCGTGCGCGCTTCGTCCTCAGACACACCTGCCATCAATTGTGATGTGCGGCGGTTAGCTGCGACCCCCGAGTCAATGAAAGGGACCGCAACCGCACCCAGCGACCCTGGGCGCGCGCGGGGGCCTGCCTGTACCACAGGCCTGGGGCCTCCCTCGGGTGCTCAAGGCACTCTCGCATCCCTGTTCAGGCAGCCAAGGGCCATCCTTCGCCACCCCCCCCGTGCGCGCTGCGTCTTCACGGCGCCCGCTGTCATCAGTTGCAGCGCTGAGAGCAGGTGCGTGAAGGGTGGGCACTGGCAGCTGCTCCTTCCCGCCCAGCAAGGCGGCAGGTGGCCGATGTGATCTGTGACTGCAGTGGGATCTGAGTGTGTGTCCCGCGGGTGCTCCTGGGGCTCCTGCAGACACGCATGCCATCAAATCGTGATGTGCGGCGGTCAGCTGCGACCCCCGAGACAGCGAAAGGGGCCGCCACCGGGCTCAGCGACCCTGGACTCACGCAGGGGCCTGCCTGGACCAAGGGCCCGGGGCCTCTCACGGGGGCTCAAGGCATTCGCATCCCTGCTCTGGCAGCCAAGGGCCGTCCTTCGCCGCCCCCCCGTGCTCGCTTCGTCTTCGCAGCGCCCGCTGTCACCAGTTGCTGCGCTGAGAGCAGGTGCGTGAAGGGTGTGCACTGGCTGCAGCTCCTCCCCGCCCAGCAAGGCGGCCGGTGGCCAACGTGATCTGTGACTGCAGTGGGATCTGAGTGTGTGTCCCGCGGGTTCTCCTGGGGCTCTTGCAACCTGGCGCTGTCCTCCCTGGGGTGTCTGCTGCTGGGCTCGGGTCCGCCCTCTGGGGCTCAGGTACTCTTGCATCCCTCTGCTGTCGGTTCAGCGCAGGCGGAGGCACCATCCTTTCAATCATGATCCACAGGCTCCGGCGCATTGCCAGGATGTGGGGTGCTGAGTTGGTGCCCACATCGTCAGTGGCAGCGCTGGGTTCAGGGGACACACCTACCATCAAATTGTGATGTGCGGCGGTCAGCTGCGACCCCCTGTCAACGAAAGGTACCGCAAGCGGACTCCTACCCTCAAATAGAGACGATATTCGGTGACAAGTGCGACCCCATCGATGTAAAATGTATCCTAGCGGCGGTCAGCTGCTCCCCCCGTTCTTCCACGCAGGTGCTCGCGGCGAGTAGCTGCGACCCCCGGGATCTCAGCGGCGAGTAGCTGCGACCCCCGAGGAGATTAAAGAGACATCATAGCGGCGATCAGCTGCGACCCCCAGAATGACCCAAGAGATGACCTTGGCCCCCTGCCCTCGGATTCGGGGCCAGGCCGAGGGGCGAGACGGTGCTCCCCCTCGCCTCTCCCCTCCCGGGCCTGGCGGGCGTCCCCCGCCCTCGGCCTCGGGGCCTGCCAGACGTGCTATCAGACGTCAGGGTGGTTGCCCCCCCTCCCAGGGCCGCCCCCGTGTTCCGCGCTTCTTGGGGTTTGGCTCCCACTCTCGGCGGAAATTGCTCCAGCCCTGGAGGACCTCGTGGTGTGTGTAGGGTCACGGGTCTGGTGGGCAGTGCCAGTCGGCGGACTGGGCCAGGCTTGCCTCCTGGCCCCCGTGTCCTCCACGGTGCAGGTCCCCCGGGCGCTTCGCCCTATGGCACCGCTGAAGGCAGCGCTTTCACCAGTGCCGCCCCCCCCTCCCCCCCCCGCTGGCGGCGGTGCATCCCTCGCCTGCGCCCCCCCCCCCCCCCTCTCTGAGGCGTGGCGCCGTGCTGGCGCGCGCTGCGTGGCCCACAGTGGCTTGTTCCCTTCATGCTCTGTGGGGTTGTCTCTCGGGTATTGGGTCGCCACGGAGTGGTTCAGCCTGCCGCAGCAGGTGCAGCGCCCCAGGCTCATCCACCAGCTTCCGGCCAGTGCGCTGCACCATGTTCCGCGACAGCTGCTCCCTGACTTGCCGTCGTCGTGAGCTTTCGGAGTCTGGCGCCCCACAGGCGACTCACTCCGCCATCCTCGCACTTGCCTCCGCTGCAGCAGGACCCCCCTGGCAGGCAGCGCAGACGTCATCACCGCCCGACGGCGGTGCTCACCACGCCAGCGGATTTCTTCGCTCCAGGGATCGGCATCGCAGTTGCGCCTTGGGCACAGCCGCATAGCTCCCCTCGGCACTGGGAGGCAGAGTACTGAGGTCTGGGCGATGAGTGGTTCAGCCTGCAACGCCTGTACAGCCCTGAGAATTTAGTTCATTTTGTTCTGTGCATGTGAACTGCGAGCTTGTCTTGCAGGTGCGAACTGGCCCGCCGACATTGGCGGCTTTGTTCGCAAACTCGCACCGTGCCGCATCCCGGACGCCGCTTCCGCTCCCTGACCGTTGCCTTGGAGCCGCCGACCAAAAAAATGCCCCCACCAGTTGGGCAGGAGGTGGGCCACGCAGCATCCCCCCGCCTGCCTGGCGGCGAGCTCGACCTAGCTAGGTCGCAGTTTTGTCACACCGCAGGCGCGCGAACATCAGCGGCGGTTAGCTGCGACCCTGGAGGAACCAACGCCCACCGCCCCCACAGAGGTGCCAGTCTCCGCGTTGGTAGACCAGCATTCAGCGTGGCAGGATGTCCACTCTGGACCACACCATCGAACTGCACCAACACCGGGAGAAAGACTTATCACTCGCTACTATTTGCACTTCAGCGGCGGTTAGCTGCGACCCTGGAGGACTCTCGAGAATGGCGGCCGTGTCCCTTGACAGACAGATCTGGGGCCCGTTCGAGGGGCGTTGAGGTGCTTCCTCCTCGCCTCTCCCCCCGGGCCCCTCTCGGGCCAGGCGGGTGTCCCCCGCCCTTGGCCCTCGGGGCTCGCTTCCTTGCGCTTCCATCGCCGGGCGCCCCCCTTGGTGCCCCCCCGTGGGAGCGGTCGGTCGCGTCTATCCCCCCCCCTCCCCCCCGGGCCTTCTACTGGCGGGGCTTCGCCAGGCGTGCCGACTGACACCGTTGGCTTCGCCCCCCTCCCCAGGGCCGCCCTGGGCCCCCGCTGTCCGTGGTGAATATCCTCACTTTCAGCGGCGGTTAGCTGCGACCCTGGAGGCCCACGTGGTGCGTGGTTGACGGCGACCCTGGATTCCCGCGGGGAAGGGCGGAAGCGGCGGACAATGTCTGCCCGCGGTGGCCGTCGGCCCCCGCGGCTGCTACAGCGCAGCTTCCCGCAGGTCGCCCGCCCAATTTGCAGTGGTTCTCCCACTTGCTTGGACGCGCGCCGCGCGTCGCCCCTGGAGGTGCAGCCAGCTTCGTGTACTTGGAGGATAAGGCTGTCCCTCGGTGGCCTTCGGCGTATTTCAGGCGGCAGCTGCCGCGCCCCTTTGCAGCGCCCCCCTGGATCCCCCTGCCTCGCTGGCGATGCTCACCACGCCTGCCTGGCCTTCTCCTCTAGCCCATCTGGCCTGCCGCTGTGCCGTTGTCGACGGGGCCGGCTTGCGGTCGCCCGGGCCTGCCGCGTGCACTGTCTGGTGGACTTTTGGGTGCTGTGACCGCGACGGAGTGGTTCAGCCTTTCGCAGCCGCATCAGCGCCCCGGGCTCATCCCCCCTCTTCCGGCAGGTTGCGTCGCTCCACGTTCCTCGGCAGCTCAGCTCCCCTAGCCAGCGCGCGTCGTTGGGGCGGATTGGGCCTGGCGCCCCACTGGCGACTCGCTCATCGGGCTTCGCGCCTGCCCCCGCCCAGTATGACGGGCACGTCTGCCCCGGTGCACGTCATGTCGCTGTGTGGGTTATGCCTCGCGGCAGGCAGCGAATTTCTCGACATTTTGTCAGACTGCGCGTGCCCGAGCTTCCCAGGATGTCCCCTGCCGTCAGCTTCCCGCACAGCCCCGCGGCTGCTCTGTGAGTGGGCCGGCCGGCTAGCGGCGCGTCTTGTAGCTAATTGGGCTTGCCCGTCGGCCCGGACACCCTGCTCGCCGCGTGCGCTCTTTGCTCGCGGCCGCGACCGAAAAAAGTGCCCCCACCAGTGTTCAGCTCCCCTTGCCCGCGCGCGCCGTCGGGACGGCCCTGGGCCTGGCGCCCCACTGGCGACTCGCCCATCGTTCTTCTCGCCTGAACGCCCACCCAGCATCACGGACAAGTCGACACCTTCGTGCACGTCCCCGCGTCAGTGTGGGTTATGCCTCACGGCATGCGCCGAATTTCTCGACATTTTGTCAGACTGCACGTGCCTGAGCTTCCCTGGATGCCCCCAGCTGTCAGCCTCCCGCGCAGCCCCGCCGCTGCTTGGTGAGTGGGCCGGCCGGCCTGCGCCGCGTCTTGTAGCTAATTAGGTTTGCCCGTCGGCCCGGACAACTTCTCTCGCCGCTTGCGCGCTCGCTGGTGGCCGCGACCAAAAAATGCCCCCACCAGCTCATCCAGGAACGATGCCCAAGCGAGTTGCTCTGACCAGGGAAGCGTGGGAGCAAACGGTGGAATCAAGATGGGGGCCTTCCTGGGACCCTCTTGGGGCCCCTTGGACCATTTACAGCTTCCATCATGGAGGGCATCGATCAAACAAGTGGTGGCTCTTATCATTCTCCCCCCGTCGGGGCCCTCAGAGTCTCCTCTTGGGGCCCTCGTGTGCCGCTTCTGGAACGCGCCTGGGCGTTGTTATTGGAACATTATTGGAGCCTTCTTTGGCCTCTCGTAGTGTTTTCGACCATCTTCGGACGCCCTCCCTGTCCTGTTCCATTTTCCTTGCATTGTGGCACAATTCGCTACAATGGTGCCCCGTTTAATGAGCCCTTCCGCCAGCGCAGTTAGTCTGCCTAGCCGCCGACGCAACAAGCTTTCGACCATCTTGGCGCTACCTTGAGACTCCAGAAGCCGGACGGAAGCGAAAATGGCGACAAAGCGCATAGCATTGATCCCCCGTCGGTATTGCAGGGACTGGCTCCCCCAGCAATGCTTGCAATGTCGCCGCTCGTTGCCGATTGCGTGGGTGCGTCGAGGATTCGCGACGTTCCCGCCCGTTGCCGCCCCTTTGCCGCCTGCTGCTGCTCGTTGCCGCACTTTTTTTTTGTATGCTGAAATGTTCGCGCAGTCATGGTATCTGGTATGCGGTTGACATGTGCGCGTTGAGTTGTTTTACATCAGCAGTGCTTACAGCAGCTGTTTTACATCATCAGTGCTTGCAGCAGTGCTTACACTCAGGGCTTCTTGCTTGTTTTGCTACGGAATTGGGTGGGTTACCTTATGATTGTTTGGATGGCCGCCCCGTGGCAGCCTGCGGCCGCCCCATGGCCGCCCGTGGCCGCCCAACGTCGCTTGCATCGCATGTATTGCGCCACGTCGCTTGAACCGCATAGCGTGCACCACGTAGATTGCACGACGGAACTTGTGTTACATAGCTTGCATCGTAGAGTTTGCGTCTTTTCGCTTGCACCGCATCCCTTCCACCACGTAGCTTGCACCACGTAGCTTGCACCACATAGCTTACACATCCACTTTGCTGGGTGCGTCGAGGAATTTTCGCGGTGCCGCCCGTGGCCGCCTCGTGGCCGCCTCGTGCGCTTGGTGTGTCCGGCGAGGGTTCTCCATGGTGCCCCCCATCGCCGCGTTGCGGCCGCCTCGTCCGCCCGTGGCCGCTTCGTGGCCGCCTCGTGCGCTGGGTGGGTCAGTCGATTTTTCGCCACGTTGCCGCACGTGGCCGCTTCTACATAGTGCCACGTAAACTGCACCCCATATCGAGGTTTCGCCGCGTCGCCGCCCGTGGCCGCCTCGTGACCGCTTCGTGGCCCACGCAACATAACGTACATCGCATAGCTTCTTCAGCGTAGTTCGCATCGCATTGCTGGCACCGCATACCTTATACCACATAGCCCACGCCACATACCTTTCACCGCATAGCTTTCACCACATCCCTTACACTGCTCGACGTTCACCGCATAAGTGTCATCACATCGCTTCCACAACATAACTCTTACCGCTTAGCTGACACAACATAGGTTCCATACCATATCTTACACCACATAGCTTCTGCAAAACAGCTTGTAGCATATAGCTGATACCACATAGCTTACACACCATAGCTTAATTACACCACTAACTTTACACAACATAGCTTCCACCAAACAGCGCTCACCGCGAGATTTCCAAAGATTGGAGAATTCGTTGTGCTCCAAGATTTTCCTACCCTATTGGATTGCGCAGCGCTCGCTGATGAAAGTCGCAGAACTGTAGCTGCTAGCTGCAATATTCTTATCTTACACCACATAGCTCATTCACCATATCTTCCACCTCCGCAGTGCGTTTGGGGTCCACGCTGGCTAATATGGTCTCGAGGGCGTCCTTGGGAATCCCTGTGGCCTCTTTGAGTGGTCCTGTGGCCTCTTGAGGCATGTTGGAGGATGTGTTGAGCTCGTTTGTGTGCTCTTGAAGGCCATCTTGAACCATCTTGGGCCACCTTGGAGCCACTGTGGGCAATATTGAACGCTCCAACGCGTCGCGGTCTCCCTCCGCATAACGAGGCTGTGGACCGCGATCAGCCTGCAGCCTTCGTGCAGGACCCAGACGCAAACACGTCCTATTATACAAGACGTGTCCAGCGGATCACGTCGCCCCCTGTTTTTCTGGAAACGCCGGCGTGGACAAACGTTAGGCGAAAGTCTGGCCAACCTGCTGGACTACGTGCTCCCAGAGCCGCCAGCCGTTGTGGAAGCCCTTGGGGGGAGCATTCTGGAAAGGAAGACAGCAGGAGGAGGAGGAGGAGGAGGAGGAGGAGGAGGAGGAGGAGGAGGAGGAGGAGGAGGAGGAGGAGGAGAGGGAGAAGAGCGACCCCATTTACAGTTCATATACCCGCTGGAGCGGTGCTCCAGGGATCACCTGGCCTTAGTTTGATCAACCTCCCAGGGCCTACCGGCCCTGGGGGGAGAGGCAGCACCCACACGGACCTCATGCCACCAGCAACCAGGAACCAGAAGGGCGACGAGGAGGAAGAGGCCTCTTGGGACCCTCCCATACTCTGCGCCCTTAGGGGCCTTCTGCTTTTCCTGTTCCTGTTGCCTGTCCAATTCAGCTGCCCAGCCAGCTCTAATTTGTTTTCGCAGCGCTAAGTCGCCTTTCCTTTTCTTCAGGCACGCTCCACGATTCCGCCTTAAGTTTGCGCAACGCGCAACTGGGGACCCTCCTGGGGCCTTCCAGGGGGCCTTCCTGGGGGCCTGTGAGGGGGCCTCGTGGGGTCCTCTTCGTGGCCTCCTGGGGGGGGCCTCGGCCTCTGGGGGGGGGGCATATCTTTGGCCACCTCTGCGGGCTCCCTTGGGCCGTCGGGCGCCTTCGGATGCCCTCTCGGGGAGGTCTCTCTGGGTCGTCTTTGGTGGCCTCGTGGGGCGACGTGGGGCCGTGCTGGTGGTATCTTGAGTCGTCTTGGGACCGTCTTAGAGGACCTCTTGACCCGTCTTGAAGCTACGGCCGTCGGGAGCCCGAGGGGGCGACAGCGCGAACAGCATCGGACAGCCTAAGGCATTCCAGTGATTTGGGCATCTTCGTGCTCTCCTGGAGGGCATCTTGCAGGCCTCGTGGTATGTCTTGAGGCCGTCTTGGGCAATCTTGGGGTCGTACTGTGCCGCATGAGAGGCAGATTGGGCAAATTTGGAGACCTCTTGGGCCCGGTTGGAGGCCATCTTGGACCGTCTCGTGCCACCTTGAGCCATTATGGCCATGTTGGGTATTAGCTTTCTTGAGTCAACCGTTTATCGGGTGGCGAGAAGAGAGGCGACGAGGCAGCACTGGGAGCCCGTTGGAAGGGCCAACCAGTTTTTGAAAACACGCCATGCACTCCTAGGGCAAGCCAAGGGGGGGTGGGGCACGAATCGAAGACGCCTGCGGCGAGTCACCGCCGCCCCCTGCCCTTTGGAAGTCGGGCCAAGCTATTGAACTAAGTCTTCCCCCAGCCGTATTGGAATCCTTTTGGGGAACACTTTGGGGAGGAAGGGGAGAAGAGGGAGGAGGAGGATGAGAAGGAGGAGGAGGAGGAGGATTTGGAGGAAGAGCAGGAGGAAGAGGATGAGGAGGAGGAGGCGGAGGAGGAGGAGGCGGAGGAGGAGGAGGAGGAGGAAGAGAGAGAGAGGAAAAGAAGGAGGAGGATAACGAAAACATGCATTATTCTGGAACACATTTGCACCACTAATACTAGTAGTTGGAATATCACTACTTACGATAATAAGCCGAAGGTTCGCCAGAAGGAGAAAAGGAAGCGTACGAGTATTATTCAGATCCGTAATCGTGCCACTATTGTTCCTTGCACGAATACGATTGATTCTGGTACTACTACTACTACTACTACTACTACTACTACTACTACTACTACTGTTACTACTACTGCTACTACTACTACTACTACTACTACTACTACTTCTACTACTACTACTACTACTACTACTACTACTACTACTACTACTACTACTAGTACTACTACTACTACTACTACTACTACTACTTCTGCTACTATTACTACTATTATTCCTACTCTCGAGTCATAGCAGTAGGAGTGAGCCGCAATAGTGCAACTGTTACGACTGCAACTGCTACTATCCTCATTCTTACTACGGGTACCACCTAGTACTACTCTTACTACTACCACTACTACTACTACTACTATTACTACTACTATTTCTACTACTACTACTACTACTACTACGACTACTACTACTACTACTACTAGTACTCTTACCAATCTTATTATTACTGTCACTATTACGAGTCCTACTACTATTATTTTTATTATTATTATTATTATCACTACTACTACTACTGCTACTCTTACTACTTCTATTACTATTACTACGAGTTCTAGCACTTCTACTACTACTCATACTCATCGTACCGCTACTGCTTTTTTTTCATGACGATACTGCCAGCTTTCATGCCATTAACATACCACTACTACTACTGCTACTACTGCTACTACCACCACTATTACTACTAATACTGATAGTCGTATTGGTATTATTATTTGTGATACTACGAAGCAGTGCAGTTGTATTATTATTATTATTTTGTAGTAGTAGTAGGAGTCGTTATAGTAGTCGTAGTCGTAGTCGTAGTCGTGGTAGTAGTCGTAGTCGTAGTCGTAGTAGTAGTCGTAGTCGTAGTAGTAGCAGTAGTAGTAGTAGTAGTAGTAGTAGTAGTAGTAGTAGTAGTAGTAGTAGTAGTAGTAGTAGTAGTAGTAGTATTAGTAGTAGTAGTAGTAGTAGTAGTAGTAGTAGTAGTAGAAGAAATAGAAGAAGAAGTAGTAGTAGTAGTAGTAGTAGTAGCAGCAGGTAGTAGTGATCATGCCACTGCGACCACTCCTACTTTCATTATTACTCTTACTAGTTTTACTATCCATACCTTCACCACTACTACTAATATTGTTATTACTACCACCACTGCTACTTATACTAGTAGTACTACTAATACATATTTTAGCCGTTCCTACTATTGCTGCCAATGGCACTGGTAATCATGTTGGCAACGCGAGAAATATTTGTACCAACCGTCCTGATAACACTTATATGACTCTTTGTAGTCATACTAATATTACAACCAATATTAACCCTACTACGAATTCTAATACCGATTCGAATACGATTACTAATGCGTATACTGGTAGAGTAACACTACTACTACGAACCCTCATACGAATTCTAACATTTTAACAACAACTGGGCCGTCTTGGGGTACCAGAGGTCGATCTTGGAGGTTTACTGGGCCGTTGTGGGCCTCGTGGAAACCCAAGAAGCGAATATGCTGAAAATGTACGTTTTCCCAAGGGAATGGGACGGTTTTTGCCTTTGGAGGTCTGCTTGGGGCGCCTCGTGGGCGCGTATGCAAACGTCTTGGACGCCCATGGGACTGTCTGAAGGCAATTTTGGGCGGTTTGGACCGAAACGTCCCCCGCGTGGGCCGTCCGGATAGCCTTTGGGAGCCCTCTTGGCCCGTTTTGGAGCCCTCTTGGGACCGTCCTGCGGCTTTCCTGAGCCGTTGCTATGGTTTCTGGAGCCTTCGTGGATCGCTCGGAAGCCGTCTTGGAGCCTTCTTGGGAGCCTCTTCGGGTGACAGGGGTCGATCTCGGAGGTTTATTTGGCCGTTGTGGGCCTCGTGAAAGCTCGAGAAGCGAATGTGCTGAAAATGTAGGTTTTCCCCACGGGATGGAACGGTTTTTGCTTTTGGAGGCCTTCTTGGAGCGCCTCGTGGTCGGGGCCGTCTGGCGGCGATCTTGGGCGGCTTGGACCGAATCGTCCCCACCGTGGGCCGTCCGGACAGCCTTTGGGGGCCCTCTTGCCCCGTTTTGGAGCCCTCTTGGGACCGTCCTGCGGCTTTCCTTAGCCGTTGCTATGATTTCTGTTGGAGCCTTTTTGGGGGCCTCTTGGGCTGTCGAGGGTCGATCTTGGAGGCTTCTTGGGCCGTTTTACGCCGCGTGGAAGCCGAACGGGCGAATGTGATGAAGATGTAGGTTTCCCCTAGGAAATTGGATTATTTTTGCTTCTGGAGGGCATTTTGGGGCGCCTCGTAATTTTGTTTCAAACGTCTTGGGGACTTATAGAGCCGTGGGGAGGCAATCTTCGGCGTTTTGGGGCGATCTTTCGTCGATTTGTAGCTCTCTTGGACCGTTCCGGGAAACTTTGGAACCTTTTTTGGCTTGTTTTAGGGCCTCTTGAGGCTCCAAGTGTGCGGATGATGGATTTGCCCCCCCCCCCCCCCTCTCCAAACTGGCCGGACCAGGCCCCCGGGGGAGGGGTTTGGGGAGGGGGAAGCATCTCACACGCCGTGACCCCAAGGGGTCGGCGGATTATACGTAGTAAGAGACAATATAGATCACAGTAAAAACCGTAGTGACAACTTGATCATACTAATACAATGTTTAGTGTCAGTATTAACACTAAACACTAAACATAGTAATATTATGATTATTTGTATGGGCCCTCTTGGGGCCTCCTGGGGTCTTCCTGGCAGCCTCCTGGAGGCCTCTGAAGGGCTTCTAGGGGGCCTCCTGGTGTTTCCCGGGAGCATCCTGGGGCCTCTTGGGGGCCTCTCGGGGGCTTCTTGGGGCCTCTCGGCGACATCGTGGTCTTCGGAGGCTGTCTTGGGGCCCTCTCTGGGCTGTCGTGGGTCCCTCTTAGGGCACTCTAGGGCCGTCTTGGAGGCTTATGGGGCCGTCTTAGGGCCGTCTTGGCGGCTTCTTGGTCCGTCTTGGGGCCCTCGTGGGCCGTCTTGCGGGTCTCTTGGGGGCCTCTTGGGCCGTGTTGGGGCGACCTCCGAAAAGGCGAGAACGCTAAAATCATTGAACCATTTAGGACAATCAGTGATTTTGGCATCTGGAGATCCTCTTGGAGACCTTGGGGCGTCTCAGTGGCCTCTTGGGCCGTCTGGAGGAATCTTGGGCCGCCTTGGGGCCATGTTGGCCATCTTGGAAGCGTCCTGGGGATTATCTTGGAGACCATCTTGGCAGTGTTGAGGCATCTTGGTGGCCATCTTGGGCGTCTTGGAGGCGTCGCTTTGCCTCCCACCTTTTGGGAACTCTTCGGGTGGCCAGCGCGATAGGCCGAGACCCCACTAGGAACCTTGAAAAAGGACCACAATTGCCTAAAGTCTGCCACACCGTGTACCCCTGTGGCAAGCCACAGGGGACGGCGGATCGAAGACGCCTGCGGTGAATCACCGCCGCCCCCTGCCTTTTGGAACTTGGTCAAGCTATCGGGCTACATGTTCCCCCAGCCGTTGTGGAATTTGGAGAACATAGGGCCCAAGGTGGGGGAGAACGAAGAAGAGGAGCACAAATAGGGTAATACGAGGAGGAACCAAGAGGAGGAAAACGAGGAGTAAAAAAGAGGAGGAGGAGGAGGCGGAGGCGGAGGCGGAGGAGGAGGAGGAGGAGGAGGAGGAAGACAAATAATAATAAGAGTATTATTAGTATCATCAGTAGTAAGAGAATGGTAAGACGGGTAACCATAAAACATAATAGCAATCAGAGTAATCATAATACTAAGAAGAATAATACTACTAAGAAGAATAAGAAGACGACGAATAATAAACATCAACGTACTAATACTAATATTAATAAACATAATAAGCATAACACTGCTAATAATACTAAGCACCATATTCATAATACTAAGAATAAGAATACTAGTACTAAGAAGAAGACGATCAAACATACTAATAGTAAGACGAATGCTAAGACTAATTCGGATACGATTAATAGTAATAGTAATATGGATAAGAAGGATAATGATAATAAACATAATATTAATAAAAAAGAAGAAGAATGCGAATCATAATAATAAGAAGAAGAGGAGGACGAGGAGGAGGAGGAGGAGGAGAAGGAGGAGGAGGAGGAGGAAGAGGAGAAGGAGGAGGAGGAGAAGGAGGAGAGTTCTATCTGAACCGAGTGTGACCTGCGCCCCAGCCACGAGCCCCACCTACAGTCCGTTAAACATTTGACTCGCAAAACATTAATCTAATTGTAGGGACCTTTGGCCGTCCTGGAACGATCTTGGGGGCTCCTCGGGCCGCTTGGACGCTCTCCAAACCAACAGGGTGAATAAGCTAAAGATGTAAGTATTCCAGAGGATTCGGAGCGATTCTGGTCTTTTGGAGCTCTCTTGGGGGTCTTCTTGGAGCTGTCTGGGGGCGTCGTGGAGGCTTCTTGGGCCGTGTTGAGGCTATCCGGATTATTTTTGAGGCCTCCTTAGCGTGTTGGAGCCCAGCTTGAGCAATCTTGAACGAAGTCTTGGGCATCTTGGAGGCCACGGAGTGTAGAAATGGAGGCTCAGGAGGCCCTGGGGGAGAGTTGAGGAGCCCGGGGAGCCCCCCCTCCCCCGGCCCTCCCCCCTCTCATCGGATTTTCACGCCCAAGGGGAGGGGGAAAGGAGGAGGAGGACAGCCAATCATCTCACATGCCTTCGCACCCCTGGCAAGCGGGGGTCGGCGGATGTTTCCTCTGGCGATGCCATTGCATTGCGTCGGTGCGCAGCCTATCAGATCGATCGGCGATGCTATCTTTTTTGACTTGTTCCGTCTCACTTCCGCTTCGTACCACACTTGCTCTGTTCCCTGGTGATGCCATTGCACTGCGTCGCTGCATAGGCTATCAGATCGATCGGCGCTGCTGACTCCTTCATTTGTATTATCCCTCTTCTGCTTCGCACCACACGTTCCCTTTTCTCTCGCGATGCCATTGCACCGGGTCGGCACACAGCCTATCATATCGAACGGCGATGCTGTCTCTTTCATATGCTTCGAACCACACGTTCCCTTTACCCTGGCGACGCCATTACACTGCGTCGGTGCACAGTCTATCAGATCGATCGGCCATGCTGTCTCTTTCATCCGTATTGTTCCACTTCTGCTTCGCACTACACGTTTCCTTTATCCTGGCGAAGTCATTGCACTGCGTCGGTGCACAGGCTATCATATTGATCGGCTATGCTGTCGCTTTCATCTGTATTGTCCCATTTCTGCTTCGCTCCGTATGTGCCCTTCCCCTGGCCATGCCATTGCCGTGCGTCGGTGCGTAGCCTATCAGATCGATCGGCGATTCTTGCTCTTCCATCTGTATTGTCCCACCTCTTACTCGCACCACACGTTCCCTCTTCCCTGGCAATGCCATCGCACTGCGTTGGTGCACAGATCTTCGAATCGATTGGCGATGCTGTCTCCTCTATCTGCATTGTCCCACTTCTGCTTCGTACCACGCTTTCCCTTCCTCCTTGCGATGCCGTCGCTCCTGCGTCGGTGCACAGATATTCGGATCGATTGGCGATGCCGTCTTCACATGTCCATAAGTCTGCATCGCATTGCCCGTTCCCCTCCCTCTGGCGGTGCCATCGCATGGACGCGCGGTGCGGCCAGCCGTGGCTCCTCCAGCACGTCAGAGAGCGGGGCGCCTGCTCCACGAGGCAGTTTGCTGCTCCACAGTTGAATCGTTGAATCATGTCGTCCGCTCCCATCTTGCCCCCTCCCCCCAGCAAAACAACTCCAAGAAGTTATTTTACTGTACGGGGCGGCTCCACAGTTGAATTATGTCGTCCGCTCCAATCTTTCCCCTCCCCCCAGCAAAACAACTCCACGAAGTTGTTTCCCTTACGGGGCGCACATCTCATCTTTAGGCTTCGGAGTTTTGTCTTTGTGGGGCAGCCGCAGCGTGTGGCCTCATTTTGCGTCACCCTGCCTCCCCTCCTGCTTCTCTCTTTGCTGCCCTCGGCCTCTCGAGAGTCCCGCTGCGTTGCCCGAAGACCGCTGTGCAGAGTTCAGCTCGTCGCTTGATCGGCCCGTCGCCAGTGTCTTCCCAGAGGAGAACCCGAAGAAGTCCGGCGGCAAGTCGTACGAACGGTACGAGAGGTACAAGGTGGCGCGCACCATCGGACAGGCTCGGTCGGGCATGTAAGCGAGAAGATGCTGAGGTGGAGGAATCAGGAGAACGGGCATAAGGAGAAGCACGGAGGGGGCGTTATGATGAAACGCGCATAAGGAGAAGCATGAGGGGGGTTTCATGATCAGGGGGCAAACCGTTGGCAAGAGGGTGAACCACTGAGACTATGC
Source organism: Prorocentrum cordatum (assembly GCA_963575745.1). NCBI lineage: Eukaryota > Dinophyceae > Prorocentrales > Prorocentraceae > Prorocentrum > Prorocentrum cordatum. Next base: position 277,062 of record CAUYUJ010015372.1, on the reverse strand, counting down.
GCGCAGGATGGGATGAACGCGTGCGTAAGACTGAAAGAACATGCGGGCGGATCTCGGCACAACGAGGTATCCACGAGCCGTCATAAAGCTCGGCGCAATATGGGTCGACATCAACGGGTGTTTACATGCATGCCCATGCACACATATATCTGGGCACACGAGCATGGTGCCCAGCCCCATCCAGCCTCCTCGGACTCCGAGGGGGAGCCCCGACGGCGGCAAGGCCCCCCCTAGCTGGAAAGATGAGCCATGACAACGTCGAAACCGCAAAAAGCTCCTGCGAGAACCCCAGAGGTATCTTCCTCAGGCAGGCCTATGATGAAGATAAGTCGCTCCACAGCCTTCCAGAACGGTCTCAGAGCGTTCCAGAGCGCTCTGAAACGGCCGCGGTTCCCGATACATCTTTTAGATCCGCCAGACCTCGGATATTCCCGATTCATCTCCATCCGAATTCATCTTCATGCTGGCTTTGTCTTCCTCCCAGGAGGCTCCGGAGAGGCCAAATGCATCGAACCAAGATGCGAGTTATTTCTAGTATTATTGAACTGCCGCCCTCGAGTCATTTGGTCGGCTTCCGGGTCGCCCTGGGCGCCGCCCCAACGGCCCACAATGGTTCCAATCTTGGGCCAAATACGCCCAACACCTCCCCAAGATAGGTCTCAAACGCCCCCAGATCCGCTACCTTCCAAGACGACATGAATACACCCTCAAATGCCGTCAGAAGACGCCCCCGACGACGTAAATACCTTCTTGAGGGTCCCAAGACCCCCCTTTATCAGGCCCACGAGGACTCCCACGAGACCTCCAGGATGCCCAGGCAAGTCCCCCGAATAGCATCCTCCTCCTTCCCCTTTTTTTTCCCAACCTCCCTGTGGTGTTGGGTCCTCGTTTTGAAGAGACAGCGCCCCGCGTTCCTTCCATCCTTCCTCTCCTCGTCCTTCCTTCCGTCGTCACCATCATCATCATCATCATCATCATCATCATCATCATCATCATCATCATCATCATCATCATCATCATCATCATCATCATCATCATCATCATCATCATCATCATCATCATCATCATCATCATCATCATCATCATCATCATCATCATCATCATCATCATCATCATCATCATCATCATCATCATCATCATCATCATCATCATCATCATCATCACATCATCACCATCATCATCATCACCATCATCATCATCATCATCATCATCATCATCATCATCATCATCATCATCATCATCATCATCATCATCATCATCATCATCATCATCATTGCCGTCATCACCATCCGTTTTGGCACACCCTTCACACGTTTCGTGACCCCATAGGGAGCTCCACCGAAGGCCCCATCGGCGACGTTCCCATGCGTCCCCGCCACCCATTTTGGCACACCCCTCACACGGTTTGTGGCCCCATAGGATGCTCCATCGAAGGCTCCAGTGGCGACGTTCCCATGCGTCCTCGCCGCCCATTTTGGCACACCACTCACACGGTTCGTGGCCCCATAGGGAGCTCCACTTGAGGCCCCAGTGGCGACGTTCCAAGCGTCCCCGCATTCATGTTGGCACACCCTTCACACGTCATGTAACTTCACACGGAGCTCCACCGAAGGCCCCAGTGGCGACGTTCCCATGTGTCCCCGCCACCCATTGTGGCACACCCCTCACACGGTTCGTGGCCCCATTTAGGATCTCCACCGAAGGGTCCGGTGGCGACGTTCACATGCGTCCCCGCCACCCATCTTGGTACACCCCTTTTGCGGTTCGTGACCCCATAGGGAGCTCCACCTAAGGCTCTGGTGGCGGCGTTCCCATGCGTCCCCACTCCCATTTTGGCACACCACTCACGCGGTTCGTGGCCCTACAGGGAGCTCCACTTAGGCCCCAGTGGCGACGTTTCCATGCGTCCCCGCCACCCATTTTGGTATACCCCTCACACGGTTCGTGACCCCATAGGAAGTTCCACCGAAGGCCCCATCGGCGACGTTCCTATGCGTCCCCGCCGCTCATTCTAGCCCACCGCTCACACGGTTTGTGGCCGCATAGGGAGCTCCATCGAAGGCCCCAGTGGCGACGTTCCCATGCGCCCCCGCCACCCATTTTGGCACACCATTCACACGGTTCGTGGCCCCATGGGGAGCTCCACCGAAGGCCCCATCGGCGACTTTCCCATGCGTCCCCGCCACCCATTTCAGCACACCCCTCACACGGTTCGTGGCCTCATAGGAAGCATCATCGAAGGCCCCTGTGGCGACGCTCCCATACGTTCCCGCATGTCCCCGCCACCCATGTTCGGCACGCCCCCCACACGTTTCGTGGCCCCACTAGGAGCGCCACCGAAGACGATATTCACAATTGCGGTATTCACATCTGCGAATGGTTGGTTCCTTCACCAGTTTTTTTTGTTGTTGCTTTTGTTTTTCCTCTCTCTCTCTCTTTCCCCTCTCTCTCTTTCGTTCTCTTTATGTATATGTAGATCTTTCCTTTCATGTATACATGTTTAGATGTATGTATATATGTATATAAGTATATATACAAACATATACACACACACACACACTACGCGGAACCCTGGTCCCCGAACAAAAGGCCTTTCGGACGCCCCGTGGCAGGGCCACCCAGAACTTTCAGGCCTTTCAGGGTCCCTGTCGAGGTGCCCAAAGGCTTCCAAAACGGTCCAACGCGGCTCCGAGACGTCCCAGGAGTGTTCCAAAAAAA
>CAUYUJ010015372.1:244344-269344 GCA_963575745.1 Prorocentrum cordatum | reverse complement strand
TAGCGTCTCCGTGAGCGGGCTGTCGCTATGCTGGCCCGCGCGAAGGATTCTACGCGGGCCTGCTGTGGCCGCGGTGCGCCATGCGGCAAAGAAGGCTTGAGGACATTTGTGGTGGGTGGCTGGTCTTGTGCGGCCCACCGTTGATAGCTGTCCGCCTTGGCCAGTCGCGTCAACCACAGGGCTCCCGTTTCGCTCCCCGTCGGGCCGAGGCGGGCGCGGTGCGCCGCCGATGTTCGATTTCAGCCTTTCTCGTCCTGCTCCTCCTCTGGCCCTCCTCTTCCTCTTCCTCTTTTTCGTCTTAAGGGCGTCGTCGTGTCCTGCTTTGCCGTGTCTTTCCCGGGCAGGGTGCCGGTTCCAGAGCGTGGTCGTTGGCAGGGGTTCTGCCGCCACAGTGACAGGCCATTTTGGGATTGCTGTCAGGGATAGTTCGCGGATCAGCAAGGTTCGTCGACGCTCTTGAGCTGTAGTATTATATTGCTATCGTTTCCAACTTGCGACTTTGCCCCTAGAACGATGCACTTCTCTGATGGTCAGCTTGGGGCCATCCGTCCCAGGCATGGTATTCGGACATGTTGACGCATTTAGTAGTTCATTTCCTCCCTCACTTCCTCCTTCCGTCCTCCTTCTTCGCTTCGGACTGTGCGAGCTGGTGTGCTTGCAGTTTTCATCAGCGGAGGTCTTCTCTGACAAACTATCATATGTGAGGCTCCCAGGTGTCTATTAATCCACTGTGCGTTGGCAAGAAAGTGCCCCCCCCCCACTCCGACCTACCCACCCCGTCGGCTTCATGCCGGGACGCGGGAATTTGCGTTTGCATGTTCAGTCCCCGAAGTGATATCACAATCGCGTGCGCGGAGCTTTTCGGCGCTCGAGGCCCGCCCCCTTGGAGGCTATGGCGCCAACCAGCCAGATGCCAGAGCTTCGGCTCCAGCGTGGGCCAATGACCCGATCCATGTTCAGCGGGGCTACAGGGCCGATGGGGGTCCAGGGGTTCTCAGTTCTCTGTTGCCCTTTCGGAGGCCTTCGACCTGGACGCCGTCCGCGGCGACATCTTCTACGACCACAAGCATGGCTTCCTCAAGCTGCTTCCCAAGGAGGCGGCTGCACGGGCAGACTCTTGCGAGTGCAGACGCTAGGGCAGAGCGGGGTGCAGTCAACGCAGGGGCCGAGCCGCGCCCTGTTCGACTGGTCCCGCTGGTCTGCTGCGGAGACGGGGTGGGGGCAGGAGGAACGCGATGGATCAGCATTGGGAGGGGGGGGCTTGAGGGTGGGGAAGGATATGGGGGGAGAGGGGAGCAATATGCAGGGAGAAGGCATTATCGAGGAGGGCTGGATGGAACTGAATCTGCACACAACCTTTTGCGGCATGTTTCGCCGGCGTTGTGTATTGTAAGAGGCGGGGCGGGAGGAGGAGGAGAAGGAGGAGGAGGATGAGGAGGAGGAAGAGGAGGAGGAGGATGAGGAGGAGAAGGAGGGGGGGAGGAGGAAGAGGAGGAGGAGGAGGAGAAGGAGGAGGAGGAGTAGGAGGATGAGGAGGGTGAGGAGGCGGAAGAGACGAATGATCAGTGCAACTATGATGACAGTGATGTTGATGATGTGGACGAGGAAGATGACGGCGCGACGACGTTCACGAGGGGGGGTGCAAGCGGAGGGGAGGGGACAAGGAAGCAGATGGCGACGAGGAGGATCAGAGTATGAGGGGGAGGATAATCGAAGAATAGCAAATGGCATATACATGAACTTTCGAAGGTCCGCGCAGAGATCGGACACTGTACATGTATGAAGTTGTTTCTTCTAGTAATAGAAGAGCAGGATCAGGCCGAGGAGGATATGAGCTCTGGGGCAGCGGGGGCAAAATGGAGGAGGGAAGAAGGGTCGACGGGAATGGATGAGGGCAAAGAGATGCGAGGCAGGAGGGAGCTGGGCAGATGATGGGGGAGGGGCGAGAGGAGAAGAAGAAATGGGAAAGAAGGTACATGGGGGAGGGATGGAACAGGCGAGGTAATCGACTGAGGAACGGGGATGGGACAAGAGAGGACGGAGGAGGCGCAGGATCGGCCCACGACTGTTTGGGCGTGGGACTTAGAAACGGTGACGGGAGACGATGGAGAGGGGGACAGGGTGGGGCGGCCCTTGATTTCCCCAGGGCTCCCTTCTGAGCCCGTTCGGCGTCTGAGCCCAGTCGGCCGCCGTTGGGACGTGGGATTGGGCCTATTCGGTTGCCGAGCGGGGTAATTTCGCATCAGCCTGTCGGAATTGAGCCAGTTCGGTGGCCCTTCCGCAGGCCGAGTGAGTTCAGACGCCGAACGAGCTCAGGAGGGAATCCTGCGGCAGGACTGTCAGGAGGGAGTTGTGTGCTGGAGGGCCTCCTCGCTCAGTAGCAGCGCGGGGGTGCAGCAGGCCCTTTCCTGCTGCCGCTTCCTCCCCTGTCCCCCGGCCTCCCCTTTCGCTTTCTCAATCCAGTTCGTGGCCCGTCGCTGCCTCGCTCTGTCCTCAGACTGGCCCACATGGGTTTCGTTCGTTCGCGCGTCCACCTTTTCAGCAAGAGTGGCCTGTCGCCATTGTGACCCTCGGTGCGCGGGTTTCTGGGGGTGCGGGGGGGTCCAATCCAAAGCGCGCAGGCTGCCGCTGCTGCCGCAATGTGCGCAACGTTCGCAGTGCTGGGCACCAGAGGCCACTCTTGCATAGAGGATCACTCTGGCCCCCTGGCAGGTGCAGGGAGGGAATTGGGGAACCTCAGAACTTGAGCTTCTGTTCGTGATTTCTTCAAAGCGTGGACCCTTGAGGTCCCGACCGGCTTTCCATCCCGAGCTTGTTTCTTTATTGGCCCCAGGGCCACGTGGGGGCCCCAGATGTCGAACATCGTGAAAAACCTTGGAGCGTGTGCTTTCGCGACGCAGGGATCCCAGAGTCCGACGTTGTGTGTGTTTCCCCATCTCCTGAGATGGGTTTCGTGTTATTATTTAGACGCTTGTGGAGCTTCCTCCTTTCCTCCCTCTTCTCCTTCCTCATGCAGACGCACTCATCACACTCAGACTCATTCAGACTCGCGCTCAGACTCAATCACACGCAACTTTATTCACACTCCAAATTCAGATTCACTCGCACTCACTCACGCTCAGGCGCACTCATACTCAGACTCGCTGATACTTAGACTCACTCGCGCTCAGACTCAAACATACTCAGACTCACCCACAGACTAACTCACACTCATACTCACTTGCACTCAGACCCTCTCCTACGCAGACTCACTCACACTCAGACTCAGTCGCGACTTCGCGAGTGACAACACTCACTCACGCTCATACTCCCCCCTACCCAGACCCAACTCACATTCAGTCTCATACTCAGACTCCCTCGCACTAAGACGAATTGATTATTATACCTGCTCATATGCAGACTCACTCAGTATTCAGACTTCCTCAAACTCAGACTCACTCATACTCAGACTTTTTCAGCCTTGCGACGCACTTGGGCTCCGACTCGCAGATTGTGAGTGTCTCGACCGAGCCGCTTGTTTCAGCACTCCCAAGGGGGAGCCGCCAAAGTGTTTGCATTGGCCCGTTCGCGTCCAGATTGTGGGGATGTCTCGAGCGGTGTGCTTGTTTGGTGGCCCAGACTCTTCTGGTTTCAGAGCAGCGTAGCATTGGGAGCCGCCAGGGTGTTTGCACGGGCCCGTTCGCGCCCAGATTGTGGGGATGTCTCGAGCGGTTTGCTTGTTTGCTGGCCCAGCTCTTTTTGCGTTCGGAGCAGACTGAGGATGTCTCGACCGAGGCGCTGCTTTCAGCACTCCCAAGGGGGAGCCGCCAGGATGTTTGCGCGTGCCCGCGCGCGCCCTGATTGTGGGGATATCTCGAGCGGTTTGCCTGTTTGGTGGCCTAGACTCCTGCTTTCAGAGCGGATTCTGAGGATGTCTCGAGCGAGGCGCTGATTTCAGCACCCAATGGAGGGGTGGTTGCACGGGCCCGAGCGGTTGGTCTGTTTGGTGGGGCAGATTCCTTTGCTTTTTGAGCAGGTTGCGAGGGTGTCTCGGGCGATTCGCTGGTTTCAGATTGTGGGTTTGTCTCGAGCGAATTGCTCGTGCGTGCCGGCACTTTCTTCGTAGTCGTCATCGTCGTCGTCGTCGTCGTCGTCGTCGTGGTCGTCGTCGTCGTCGTCATCGTCGTCGTCGTCGTTGTTGTCGTCGTCGTCGTAGTCGTCGTCGTCGTCGTAGTCGTCGTCGTCGTCGTCGTCGTCGTCGTCGTCGTCGTGGTCATCGTCGTCGTTGGCGTCGTCATCTTCGTCTTTGTCGTAGCTGGAGAATGAGGAGGAGCATGGAGGAGATCGGAGGAGGATGGGGGAGGAGGGGGATGAGGAGGAGGAGGGGGAGGAGCAGGAGGAACAGGAGGAGGAGGAGGAGGGAAGACGAGTGACGGGGAGGAGGGAGAAGGAGGAGGCTTGGCACGGGGGGCGCATCCATCTCTGCGGGGATTGGTGAATGTGGCTACAGCCAGACATAACCTCACAGCCAGACACTACCAGCGGAACGTGCCAGGAAAATGAGATGCACACGTGCGGAACTCCGTCGTTTTGCAACATGGGCCCGTTGAGGTTTGGATCCATTCCCTGGGCGCTGGCTTCTTATCCCAAGCCGATCTTTTGTATTCGAGAGGTCAGGCAAGAGCCCCCGGTGGCCGAAAACGGCCAAAACTTTCCCGCCGTGTTTTTTTTCACAGCGAGAGGTGGTGAGAGGCAGCGAGACCATGCCGGCGGCCCATCAGGCTGGCAGCGCTCCCGACGGCGCGGCCCGCGCCGCGGCCGCGGCAGCGAGCGGTGCCTCGGCCAGGGCCGCGGCCAGTGGCGGCGGCACCGGTGCTGCGGCCGATGCCGCGGCAACCGGTGCTGCGGCCAGTGGCGGCGGCACGGGTGCTGCGGCCGGTGCCAGGGCCAGTGGCGGCGGCACGGGTGCTGCGGCCAGTGGCGGCGGTTCGGGTGCTGCGGCCGGTGCCGCGGCGAGCGGTGCTGCGGTTCGTGCAGCAAGCGGTGCTGCGGCCAGTGCCGCGGTCAGTGCCCTGTCCAGTGGCGGTGCGCCCCCGCTGGCCGGCGCCGCGGCGGCTGGTGGCAGGTGCCTGCCGCGCGGTGGGCGCGGGGCCGCGGCCGCGGCCTCGGGGGCTCCCCCCGCTTAGCTCTGGATCCGCCATATCTTTGGGCGATTCTCCGACTTGCGATGGGGAGCTTTTGGCTTCGCGTGTCGCTCCGCCGGTTTTGGCCCACCGCGCTGCGGCGCGACACGCTATCCACTTCGCGGTCCCCAGGCGTCAACGTCTCGAGCTTTCCCGAGTCTCCCTCCCCGCGGAGCGGAGCGACACTCTATCCGCTCGCAAGGCATAGCGTGCCGCCTGGGCCGCCGGGGCGACACGCTATACAAAAGTTCCTTACTTAGCAATGGCTTCGGACATGCACCCCAAACTACGCGAAAAAGTAGGGCCGAGATTTCCGCCTCAGACAAGTAGGGCGGGTATCCAATGGCCCTGCGGCCCATCCGCCACCGTGCGTGGGTTGTGCGTCATAGGCCTCTAGGATGTTCATTGGGATGTCGCGGGAGGCCTCTTGGGGGCCTCTTGGGGGCCGTTTTGGAGCCTCTTGGGGGCCGTTTTGGGGTCTCTTTGGGCGTCTTCGGGGCCCTCTGGGGCCTCCTTGGGGCTTCCTGGGGCCCTTGAGGCGGGAGACTCAAATTGTCGGTTCGGGGCTCCCTCTTGGGCCCCCAGTCCGTCTTGGGGCCCTCTTGGACCGTCCTGGGCGCCTCTGGGGCCGTCTTGGGGCCCTCTTGGGGCCCTCTTGGGGCCGTCTTGGGGCCCTCTTGGGGCCCTCTTGGGGCCGTCTTGGGGCCCTCTTGGGCCGTCCTGTGCGCCTCTGGGGCCGTTTTGGGGCCCTCTTGGGCCGTGTTGGCGCCCTCTTGGGGGCCTCTTGGGCCGTCTTGGGGCGGTCTTGGAGGCCGTCTTGGGCCGTCTTGGAGCATCGGAGAGCCGACAAGGCGAGAAGGCCAAACACATGGAACAACCTAAGGAAAATCAATGATGTTTGCCTGTCGGGGCTTTCTCGTGAGGTCTCTTGGAGGCCTCTTGCTGCGTCTTGGAAGCTTCTTGGGCCGTCGTGAAGCCATCTTGGACTTCTTGGATCTGGAGCGATGGTTCGGCGACTTGGGGCCCTCCTGGACCGTCTTGGAGGCCTCCTGGAGCCCTCTTGGCCTGTCTTGGGGCCCTCTTCGGCCCAAGTTCACGCGGCAAGACGCCCCGGAGCCTGGAGGGCATGCCGAGAGGCGGGGTATATTTGAGGTTTTGGGGTCCGGGTCTTTAAACTTGCTGATTGATGACTGCGGCTCAGGGGATTGGCAAAGGATCTGCGGACACGCCCACTCCGTTCCTCAGAAAAGTAGGCTGGTATTTCTGTAAAGGTATTGCGGATGCAGCGACGGCAAAGTAGGGTGGACATCGACATCAAAGGAGCTTGAAACGTAGGGCGGGGATTTCCGCCCTACTTGCGAAATCGCTCAAAGCGTCGGATCCAGAGTCAGGGCCACATTTTCAGGTCGTGAAATCGTACTAGCGACAAGAGTTTTTTAGCAACTTTCGCTTTCTGAGTGCCCTCGCCAGGCTCTGATGGGACTGCATCGATCCTTAACCGCCCATTGATCGCCGACAGGAGCCTGATAGCCCACCCCGTCCAGGAACGTGCGGATGTGCTGTCGGGGGCCTATCGCCGATCTATCGGCGATGTATCGCCGATTCCAGGTCGATGTCTCCCCCCCAAGCCAGTCCCCGCCGAATTGCAGTTATACTAACGCGTTTTGCGGAGCATGAGTGGGTCGGGCCGCCTTAACCGTATGGGCTCAATGCGTAACGGAGGGAGCGGTCCGCGCGGGGCGTGGATGTGGCCGCTGGTGCTGGGAGGGGCGGTCGGCGCGACCATCGCGTACCTCCACCGGTGCCCTGCTGCCCTGTCCTGCCTGTCCTTCTTTCACGTGCCCTCCGCCAGCCGCAGTCAGCTGCCCAGCGTGCCCCACGCTGGTCTGCCCCGCGGTGGCGGCCGAGGCGCCGCGCGCCGCTCCTGAGGGGCGTGCGGAGGCGCCGCGCTCCTGCCCTGCCTGCGCTGCTTGCGAGCAGCCGGCGGAGCCTGAGCGGGCGGCTCAGTCTCTCGGGGACGTGCGGTACGGTGACGAAGTGCCAGGGCACGTGGCGACGGCAGCTGCGGTGCGCGGGCGCGACCTCCACATCCTCGCCGACGGGAGTGCCCTGTTCGTTGAGGAGGTGCCGGCGGCCGAGTTGGAGGACTTCGTGGGGCGCGCGGGGGCAGCCGACGCTCGCGTGATGCCCGTGATGCGTACGGGCGCCCGCCGCGAGGTGACGTGGGCGGTCGTGGCTGCGCGCGTTCGTGAGGAGGACTTCGAGCGCGACTGGCTGGTGACAGGCCCGCGGACGACGTTCTGGTGCATCGAGTTCATCGACAATGAGGGGATGGGCATCGACGGGCATCACGATCGGTTTCGGGCGGTGGCGAAGCTCGAGCCGACCCAGTGGTGCGTGCAGGAGCACTTCCAGTGCACGCAGTACATCCGCCTGTTGTTGCTCTCTGACCAGTGCGACGGCACGAACTTACAGGCTTGCGAGGCCATCTTCCGTCGCATGCAGACGATCGAGTATTCGTACCTGGAGAAGGTGAGGGAGCGTGAAGGGGCCTATGAGAGCGGGAAGCTGTCGATCGAGGAGCTGACGCACTTCGCGGGCTCGACTCGGATTTCTTCCAGCTTGATGGTGTGCCCTGACTGGTTGGAGTTTGTACGCAAGGAAGTAGAGCGTGAAGCTGCCCTGGCAAAGAACCTCCGTAAGGCTCGTGAAGAGAAGGAGGCTCTCAAGAAGGGGAAGAAGGACGGACAAGGTTGAGGGGGCATGGAGCGCCCCCTTTGTGGCCCCCGGTCGCCAGGCGACCGGGGGGCGCCTTCGCATGGTCAATTCGAACGATCTTTTCTTGGTCGTGATGAGCCCGCACGTCTGGTTGCTCGCAATCCTCTTCCTCTGCCAGTACCGCCAGTCTCATCTGTATGTGCTGACCGTGGTGGATTGTTGTCGCGAGGATGCCGCCAGCGGGTTCAGCAGCGTCACGCTCGCGATCTCGACGTTCGGAGGGCGGTTGTCGCCCTAAATTCACTGCATCACTCTCCTGACGTTGTGCCGGGCGGAGAGGGTCAACTCAGTGGTGGTCCTCTGTCGCTGATGCAGCAGCGCATCATGGAGCACGTGCGCGACTCAGTTGGAGCGCTGGGGGCTCCACCGGCAGGCGTCGACACCTCGGAAGCTCTGCGGAGGCTTCGAGCGCCTGGCTTCTACGGCTCCGACGAGGACGTGAAGCTGGGGAACTACAGTCCCGATCTGCTCTCGCTGCCGTCCGTGGGGAGCCATGCGGTTCCGCTCGCGGACTTGTGGGGCGCAGGCGGGCGCAGGCGCGTCGCGGAGTTCGTCCGCGATAGTGTGCTACCTGCGGGGCCGGCGCTGGAGAGGAGGAAGATGTGCGGCGTGAGGGCGCCCTCTTCCGACCCAGCTCTTCGCCAACCGCGTGTGTGGAGCGATTTTGTATCGCGGCTTCATCGCAGCGGCCTGCTAGATTTTGCCTGCGACCGCGGCAGAGAGTCCGTGGAGTTCTTCTGTGTTCCGAAAAAGGATCAGCGGTTGAGACTCGTTTGCGATTGTCGTCACAGCAACGTTTGGTTTCGTGAGCCTGATAATGTGACCCTTTGTACTGGTGAGACCCTTGGGAACCTCGAAGTCGGTGAAGACGAGACGCTTTATATTTCGGAAGCTGACCTGTCCAATGCATTCTACCATTTGCAGCTGCCTGTCGAGTTGCGGGATCTGTTCACCCTTAGGCGTGTCCGTGCTCGGGATATCGGCTTGACTGAGATCGACGGGATGCCGGTGCGCGACGGGGCGTGGGTATGCCCAAGACTTCGCGTGTGCCCCATGGGGTGGACTTGGGCATTGTGGTGGTGTCAACGTGTGCATGAGAGATTGGTCGAGCGGTGTGGAGGACAACCCGAGGAGAGGTTACAGGATCGTCGTGTCATCCCCTCTCTTACGGGGGCCTGCCATCTCGAGTATGTCGACAACTTCGTGGCTATTTCGACTGTCGCCTCCAAGGTGCATCGCCTCGCGTCCGCCGTCGTGGAGGGTTTCAGGGAGGCGGGGTTGGTCGTGACCGCCGATGTCGACTCGCCCGGAGAGGATCTCGCTCGGGACCGCACCGTCTTGGGATGGGATATCAGTTGTCGTGCCGCTGTCCTGAGGCCTACCCGGGCCCGTGTCTGGAGGGCTCGCTTGTGTGTCCGTGCCGTGCTTCGTCGTGGCCGCATCTCTGGGAAGATCCTCGAGAGGCTTGTGGGGCACATGGGGTTTATCAGCCTGGTCCGACGGGGAAGCCTCTCGGTCTTCGACACGCTGTTCGCGTTCATCCGCCGCTTCTACTCCGAGGAGGCCCCGCTGTGGCCCAGTGTCATCAACGAGCTCACGATCTGGGAGGGGATCGCGCCGCTGCTGTGGCGCAACCTGAAGGCCTCGTGGGGGCCGTCGCTGTGCGCCGTCGACGCTTCCCCGACTGTTTCGGGAGTCTGCTCGTCGCCGATCTCTGTTGAGGAGGCCCGGGGGCTTGGGAGACATTGCGAGCGGTGGCGTTTCTCTGGGGGTGCGCGTCTTCCCCCGCGACTTCAGGCTGCCGCCGCTGCCGCCGTGTCCGACGACCCCGAGGTGCAGTGGCTGTCTGGAGTGCACGACAACGGGTCCGGAGGTCTCTGGGATGTTGATGGGGGGCCGCCGCCTGCTGGCAGTGCCGCCGCCGTCCTGGGTTCCGGGCTCGGCGATTCTCGTGACGCCGTGTTTCGTGGGGTACCCCTGAAGCTCTTAAGACGTGACTGGAAGATCGTCGGGAGGTACAAGTGGAACGTTGAGGAGCCGATGCCTATCCTCGAGGGCCGGGCTATCCTATATGCGCTCCGACACGCCCGGAGGAATTTTCAGAACTTCGGGCGGCGGATCGCGGTCCTGGGGGGCGCCCTCGTCGCTGCCTGCGCTGTCTCGAAGGGGCGGTCTGATTCGAGGGCGATGCTCAAGGTCGCCCAGTCCGTTGCTGCTCTCTGTCTGGCCACTGGGTGCGTGTGTCACTGCCGGTGGCTCCCCTCAGAGTGGAACGTGGCTGACGGGCCCTCGAGAGGGCTTGCAGTACCGTCAGTGCCGCAGCCGCTGTCTCTCTCTCGAAGCCTCACGAGCTGGAGTGGCTTCGCTCGGCTGGGCAGCCCGCGCCTGCCCAGCGGCCGCGCCCCGCGGCAGGAGGCGATGCTGCTGCGAGCGTCGCCGTCGACCGGCTCCCCGCCGACTGGGTCGGCTTCGCGGCCCTCGGGGAGGAGCAGCCAGACGCGGACGCCAGCCGCTTCGACCCCATCTTCGTCGGCGGCGTTTCCTTCGCGGGCCGTTCCCAGCAGCGCGCCGGCGGCTGTGTCCCGTCGGGCGCCGCGGGCGCTGGCGCGAGCAGCTGCGCTGCGCGCCGGGCAGGCCCGCGTGAAGGAGGCGGCGAGGCGGCGGGCGGCCGCGACCGCGGCCGAGGGGTTGACTGTCTGCCAGACTCAGTTGCGGCTGTACCAAGACGATTTTGCCTCGTTCAAGCGCTGGCTGAATCGCCAGGGCCGCCTGATGCCCGAGGGCGAGCTGGAGACCGACCAGACCCTCTCCCAGTACTTGGACGAGATGTACCTCGACGGTGCGCACGTGAGCTTGGGGCGGCGGATGCTCGCCGCGGTGCTGTTCCACCAGTCGGCGCTGAGCAGGGCGGGCGGCGCGCGGATGGCGCGGAGCCGCCGCGCGCTCAAGGGCTGGCAGCGGCTGGCGCCTGCAGGCTCCAGGCTCGGGGTGCCGTGCGAGGTGATGTGCATGATAGTGATGTGGATGTGGGCGCACGGCCTGTGGGAGGAGGGGCTCGTGACCTGGCTGACGTTCGAGATGTACTACCGCCCGAACGAGCCGTTCACCCTCCGCGCGCGGGACCTCGTGCCGCCGGTGGCGGGCTCGCGGGCCGGCGGCAGCTGGTCGCTGACGCTGCGCGCCCGCGAGCACGGGGTGGCCTCAAAGACCCAGGAGTTCGACCAGGCACAGCTCCTGGACCTGGACCGGCAGGCGGCTCTCGGCCCAGCGCTCGGCGCCATGCTGGAGGCGCGCTTCGGGCCGCAGTGGCGCCAGGCGGTGCTGAAGCGGCCTGCGGGCAGGCTGGGGCGTGCTGCTGCGCATGACGGGCTGCAGGTGCTCTGGTGGGACATCTCGTTCGGTGACGCCTATGACCTGACGCTTGGCAAGAATCAGAACCTGCTGTTGGGCTGGCTCGCTGGAGGCCTCATCATCGGGTTTCACGTCGCGCTGCCGTGCCAGACCTACTCCCGCATCCGCGATCGTGGAGGCGGGCCGCCGCCGCTGAGGAGTGACGCGTGGCCGTGGGGGTTTCCGAACCTCTCAGCCGCCTTGCAGCGCAAAGTGACGCTTGCCAATAATCTCACTCGCTTCGCATGCCGCTTGTGTCGTGAGGCCATCCTTCGACGGATCCCCTGGTCTTTGGAGAATCCGCGAACCTCGCGCCTGTGGCTGTGTAACTCAATCGTTGCCCTTACGAAACGGAAGAATGTCAGCAGCGTGTACACTGATTTCTGCATGTGGGCTGGACCTTTTAAGAAGTCCACCACGTTTGTATCGTACCTCGTCGATCTCTCTGGGCTCGCCACTCGCAGGTGCCTCGGTAGCCGCAGAATGTGTGCCCGCACTGGCGAGCCGCACCAGCAGTTGGTCGGCAAGCGTCAGGGCGGTGTGTTTTGGACTAAAGTTGCCGAACCATATCCAGCCCCGCTTTGCAGTTTCATCGCCAAACGGTTCTAGGACATAATTGCTGCGCGAACCGCTCAGAAATTTGACAGATTCCTGTCTGTTGCTTAAGTCCCGGCGGAGCCAGTTGGCACTCGTGCAAGTATGGCATTTTCTAGCTTGACGGTGCTGTCTTGGCAGTGCGTGTGGCCGAAGCCACACTCGGGTGTGGAAGGTATTGTGACTCGTTGCTTGCCTGCCCACTCGCTCCGGTCGGTGGCGCCACTGTATGTAAAAACACATCGTCGTCTGGCCTCGAACGGAAGCCTGAGCAATTGCAGTTATACTAACGCGTTTTGCGGAGCATGAGTGGGTCGGGCCGCCTTAACCGTATGGGCTCCAGGCGCCCACCACGCCCGCCCGTTTTTCGCCTTGAGCAGTGCGTGTGGCCGAAGCCACACTCGGGTGTGGAAGGTATTGTGACTCGTTGCTTGCCTGCCCACTCGCTCCGGTCGGTGGCGCCACTGTATGTAAAAACACATCGTCGTCTGGCCTCGAACGGAAGCCTGAGCAATTATCGTTACCTTTCAGCTGGGGGCACAGAGGAGGCAGAGGAGGCAAAGGGGAAGAAGGGGGAGACGGGAGCATGAGGGAGGATGCTTTTTAGCTTGAAGCGGGCATTGCGTCAGTGTGCGTTTAGTGGCCGTGCGACCCAGGCTCGTGCTGATGGGGGAGGGCTGGGGGACAGTCAAGCAGCGTGCAAGCGCCCTGGTCTGGTCATACGCCCGCAAATGTATTATGCGAGCCTTGTGTGGATCGCAGAGGACCTTGTAAGAACGTTTCTGGCTTGAGGCGGTCTGTAACCTTGAGGCATCAATTTATGTTCAAAGAAAGCTGCTGCTGTTCTTAGAGCCAGTTCTGATATAGCAAAATGTCGTGGCAGACACATTCTGGGAATACCGAGGCGGTCGCCCCGTGCTCAAGATGATAGGGGGGAGGAGGAGCAGCGCAGGGTTCGAGCCAGACGGTGTCTTGGCCATTTCGTGGAGCATTGTCGTTTTGATATTGCTTTGCAGCAAGGTTGAAACGAAACCAGAAGGAGGGACAACGAAAACAACACGAACAACGGAGACCACTGTTTGGCTCGAGCCCTGGAGAGGGAGGAGGAGGAGGAGGAGGAGGAGGAGGAGGAGGAGGAGGAGGAGGAGGAGGAGGAGGAGGAGGAGGAGGAGGAGGAGAGGAGGAGGAGGAGGAGGAGGAGGAGGAGGAGGGAGGGAGGGAGGAGGAGGAGGAGGAGGAGAGGAGGAGGAGGGAGGAGAGGGAGGAGGAGGAGGGAGGAGGAGGAGAGAGAGGAGGAGAGGAGGAGAGGAGGAGGGAGGAGGAGGAGGAGGAGGAGGGAGGAGGAGGAGGAGGAGAGGAGGAGGAGAGAGGGAGGAGGAGGAGGAGGAGGAGGAGGAGGAGGAGGAGGAGGAGGAGGAGGAGGAGGAGGAGGATGGAGGAGGAGGAGGGATGAGTACGACGACGATGAGAAGGACACATTTGTTGAGGACCATAATGAATGAGCATTGCGTAGAATGCAAAGGCCAGGGGGAGGACCACCAGAATTGGAGGACTACCTCGATCCCCTGTCGCAGGGAGGTGTGGATGATGGGGGCAGGTACGATCGGGCAGGCGCGTGAAGCCATTTTTCTGGAAGGTTGCTGCGTAGGCTCACAGTGAGAATGGAGGTGGTGGCCGTGTTCGTTTGGAGCTCAATTCTGGGGACGCCGAGGCCCTGGCCCCCGCCAAGCAGAAGGCCGCCGAGTCGGAGAAGGAGAAGTCCAAGGCCACTGTGCCCCCTCCGCTCCCATCGTCGAGCTCTCCTGCTTGTCCTTCCGTACGCTTCGCGTTCTCGCCGGGGGTCCCCCCTTCCCCAGCCCCCCCCGTCCAGCTGCTGCTCCAGCCCTGCTCCATTCTTTCTCTTGCCCTCCCCCCCCGTCCCATTCCTTTGTTCTCCCTCCCTGCCTCCCTCCCTCCCTCCCTCCCTCCCGTTCCGACCTGTTCGACGATCTCGGTTCTTTGGAGTGCGAGCCGCATGAGCTGGAGCTGTCGAGGAATTGCCATCGCGAGCTGCTTGCCGCCAAGGAGTCCCTGTCCACCAAGGCCGATGAGGTCTCCAGGTGGGTAGATCACGCGAAGAAGACTCGCCAGCTCATCTCCGAGCGCATGTCCAAGAAGCGTCGAGCCGATCAACAAGGAGCTTCACCGTCTACGCCAGCGTCGACTGGGCAGGCCTCACGGTTTTAGGGCCCGTCGCAGGCGGAGAGCAGGCCCGCTTCGGAGGCGGCCGCAGGGGAGACCAGTGCGGCCTCTAGCGCCGAGGACCGCGCGGTCACCGAGGCGAAGATTGCACAGGAGGCCGCCCGCATCTCTCAAGCGCAGTTCGAAGCTCAGCGTCATGCCGAGGAGGTTGCGCCAGCAGATGGCGAGCATTGATTAGGGACCTCTAAGTTTTGAGGCCGGAGCTCGCTCAGAGCAGGCTGAATTCACTCACATCCTTTATGGCAATGTCACGGCCATGGGGGGTAAAGTCTGGGAGTTTGTCTCGGCTGCTGCTCAGGGCGGCAAGTTCGGTGCCTCTTCTCTCGTCGAGACGCGTGCTGCCCGACCCAATCTTCTAACGTGGCAGAAGAACGCGCGTTCTTCCAACCTTCGCTTGATTGTGAACGCTGCTCGGAACACTGGTTGCGCTCGGACTAGTCAGGGACAGGAAAGAGCCACCGATGGTGGCGAATGGATTTTGCTGCCTTGACACACGCAAGCAAATCGTTAGTTTCTTAACTCGGTCGTGTTTCGGGTTTTCGGTTTGGTGTTCAGGCCACAGTGGATGGATTCACCGCCGCGCGCATTCACATGACTGGATATTCCTACATTCTAGTTACTTCTTATTCGTTTACGTCCAAAGGCATGTCAGGCCCTCACGTCGAGAGGTTCTCCAAGTCAGGCTCCCTTTTGGCACCGTTAAGCTCGCACGGCTTCTCGTGTGGTGCTTTAATATGTCGGCGTCCTCTCTTGGAACTATTCCGATGCCGCATTCGAAGAAGACCCATGGGCCAGCGAGTTGGATGTTTGTGCTGATCGAGATCTGGGGACGTCTGGAGGGTCTGGCGGTCCTAACGCTTCGGCGTCTGGTTTCTTCGCGCGCCCCCGGCGCTCCTTGGGGCGATCGAGCTTCCGCTCAGATGGCCGAGCAGGATCAAATCATGGGCCCATTCTTTGTTTGCCACAACATGCTCCTGCCATCACGTGGGGTCTGGTGCCTGATGTTCGCATCTCGTTATCTCAGTGCCGTGCAGTTGCCCCTCCCGCCCCTGGGGTGTGTGTCGAGCTGCTCCCTCCCCACATGCAACGATGAGCTGCTCGTCAACTTCCAGATGCCTTCTGATGCGTGGGTGAATGCCCGCGTCGAGACGGGGTTCGTTTATGCTCCTTCTCCTGCTCCTGCCTTTGCTGCTTCCGTAGCTGCGAGGTTCGGGTCCGGGTTTGCGAGCGCAGTTTCCGCTCTATATGCGACGTGGGTATCGGCGCTGGACAAGATGATGTGCGATCATCATTGGCAGACATCTTCGGCAGGTTCGTCGCGTTCACAAGGCTATTGTTTTGTTGTGCAAGAAGTCGTCTGGTGCCGTATTCTAATAATCTGGCTTCCTGGTGGGAAACAGTGTGTGCGGTGCTGGGGCGCCTTTGGGGCGCAGGATTAATGGGGATGTGGTCGTCCAACGAGAGCAGCTTCGTTCTTCTTGCAGGCGCTTACTTTTGGGGGCTCCTGGCGAGGCACCCGTGGGGATTCGTCTTAGGTCGGAACCCTGTTGGGGCTCTTGGAGCCAGCGATTGCCGAGAGGGGTTTCGGTTCCCTCCGACATTGTGCAGAACTTTGTCAAGGCGGCCACCCATATAACAGCTCGGGTCAGAACCCGCGCGTCGCGCAATTCCTTGGCCGAGTTTAACGATGGATGGTGTCTGTGTCTGCTAAAGCCCGTGGAAGTATACATCGCGCCACGCGCCGGGAGCCACGCCCTGCAAACGAACACGAGACGGAATCCCAGAGATATCGTGGGTGCCAAAGCTTTGCCGTTCAGCAAGCTGTGGGCCCCGAAAGACATTAATGGGGATTCCGCCATGGCCGCATTTCAAGACATTCGGGCAGCTGCGGAGATCGAGCCGCTCGAGCCGCTCTCTCCAGCAAACATCCGCGCTGCAGCGCACAGCTTGAAGCCTCGTGCTGGGCTTGGCATGGACGTTCTCACGCCGCTGGATTTTGAACGATTGTCAGACATTGCACTCCAAGAATTGTGTCAGTTTTACTCTATGGTAGAAGATGCGATGGTCGGACCATTTCAGGTATCCCTTGCCATTTGGTAGGCCTCAACCCAAGAAATCGAAATGTGACGGAGTCATTGGGGTGCTGTCCATGGCGGCTAGAGTCTGGTCTGAGGCTCGCGAGTCGATCGTTCAGTCCAGAAGCGCGGCCAACGAGCCGCTCTGGGATGCTGCCGTCAATGGGAACGGGGCCCTCCAGGAGGCTTTTAGGGAAATCTTGGGGGGCGAGGTGTCTGGAGCTCTAGGAATAGGGTCTGGGCGGATTTTTTTAGATGTGCGAAGCTTTTATTGCGCCATCGACTGGGCAGCGCTCATGCGCTGCGCCTCGCGGCTGGGTTTCCGCTGGCCGTTCTGTATTTGGAGTTGTTAGTATGCGTTGGACCTCGCGCGTTGGGGCAGTCTTCTACTTATGCTTCTTTTTTTCACCCGCCCGCCTCTTTGTTCAGGGTATTCGGTCTGTCGCGCGCTCCGCGAGGTGCGTGGTATATTTACAGGATCGCAATTCCACGTCCATCCATGTCCACGCGTATGTGGATCGATGATCAGTCGCAGCGTTGCGTTGTGTCAAGGACTTCTGAACGCGTGTCGAGCCCCTTGCAGTGCCGAGCTTCAGGTTCCACCGAAGTCAGTCATCAATTGTTCGCAGACTTCTGACGCCCGCTTCATAGCGGCTCAGCTTTCGCGTGCTGGCTTCCCTGTCAAGGCCGTCGGCCACGCAGGTTATTTGGGAGCTGATCTCGGAGGGGGGAGGAGACGTGCGAGGGGGCCCAGGGCGAATCGAGTTGTCAGGTGCTTCGTTTCGCTCGGGCAAGTCGAAGATGTGCCGCGACATCACAGTTCGAACGTGTGGGCACTCTGGCAGCTCACTTGCGGGGTCATGGGATTCATGGGGTATGTGGATCGGCTTTGGTTCGCTGTCGCAGGCAGATCGGGGCAGCGCGCGGATTGGACAAACGAGGCAGATGTCTCACCGCGTTGCCTGACTTTCGGGCTCCAGGAGGCGACGCGTCAGTTCAGTGACCCGTTCAAGTGTCCATTTCTTTGGCTGCGCAATTGTTTATCGACCCCGTCGGTGCACTCTGGTGTATGTCGGTCCTGGCCTCATTGGTTATCTAAATTCAAATCTGTTACGCCAGCGCACCGTTCTCGTCGTATACGTTGGCCCATGGGTGCTGTGATGCTTCATTTACTGGAGGCTGGTTGGGGCCCGCTGGAACCAGATTTTTGGAAGGCGCCCTCGGATTTTCCGGGGGATCTGGATGCTTGGAAGTTTCCTGAATCTGGTCTCTCGGGGAATGTAATCTTGGACTTTTCTTCAGAGCCACTTTTGCGTGACATTGACTTTGCAGTTGTGGCGGCAGGCGTCGCAGCGCTGGCGTGGGGAAGGCATGCAGGGCGGTATTGACAGTTTTTCCCCATCGATGGCTGTTGGCACATTTAAAGGCCGTTCCGCAGGGCGAGCGTGTGAGTGAGTTGATGGCGACCATCGCGGTTGGAGGTTACTGGCCCAGGGTTCGCACTACACGTGGAGTTGATGGGCCCCTGTGTGGCCTCTGTCCTAGGCGCCAGGAATTTTCGGAGACTGCGTTCCACAGTTGTTGGGAATCTAAGGGCAACGTCGAAGCTGCAGCGTGCGAACAGCCATCTTGTTTGATAGCTGAAGCCTTCGTCCAAGCCGAGTCAGATCCAGGTTTTTTGGTTACGGGGCCAGGTGTCGTCCAGAGACACAGCCTTGCCGCCGCCGCAGTGCAGTGGCGACTGGTTGATTACTGGGTGCAACGCTGTTTTCGAGGGTCTCCTCGGTCACGGCGCAGCACTAGAGCCGCTGCTGGTTTTTGGAGGCGCATCGGGAGGGAAGGATTCAGGTGGCAGCATGTTTCGGCGTATGGGACTTGCAGTCGCGTCTTTCTCTTCCTTGCTTCTACTGGCTGTGAGGGCTTCCGTTTCAGGAGATCTTCCAGGTGACAGGCAGTCAGTGCCCGGAGGTGAATTGCCGGCGTTTGAGCTTGCTTTCCAAGCGTCGACGAGATATATTGTATATGTGACCGACAACGAGTCTTTGATATCTGTTTTTTGGTCAGAAGTTTCTCGATCTCTCTGGCACCGATGCAGTGATCTTGCTGATATTCGGGACCCACATGCGCTCCAGAGTCGGTCAAGTCTCGATGCTGTTCGTGAATTCGCATTTGGACAAATTGCCTGATATCAATCCGGAAAAACGGTGTACCATCCGAGCTCGTGGCAGATAACATTGCGGCTGATCGCCTCGCCTCGGAGGCGGCCCTCCGCGCTCAGATCCCGCGGCGTGTGAGGCGCAGCGTTCTCAAGCAGGAGCGCCGCGCCTGGCTGGTGAGGCGCCGCCTGCCGCGGTCGTCCTTGGGCGCCATGCAGGCCGAGGGGCGGGGAGGTGGAGGCAAGAAGGCTGGGTCGTCTCGGACCCCCTCTCGCACCCCTCTCCCAGTGTGGTTTCCGCCTCCTGCTCTGAGCGCATGTTGGATGACTCTCGGAAAAGGTGCCTCAGGTGTTTCGGCTCGGCTACGGCAGCGACCCTTGTTGAGTGGCAGTATTCCCGTGTTTCACCCCATCCCCAGTGAATGATAAGTTTCTGGCTCTTCCTGTGGGGGGTCGGCTTCACATCGCGGGGGGGTAGGGGTGGGCTCGTGCTTCTCGCAAGATCAGGCTCCAGACAGACCATAACGTTGGTTTTGTTTAGATGGCGGTTTCTGCACTCATGTCTCCGTGCGTGGGCTGGAGAACTCATGCTCCGAATGGATCGAGCCGCGCAGACGCGTCTATCTCAACCGTCTGGATGCTGGGCTTTGGCCAAAACTTCTCAGCAAAGCTGAGCAGAGGTCTCGATGCCGTCTTTAGTTTCTCGAACCACTACGGGGGCTAGCCTCTTTCTGTTCTTGCTTTGTCCGCCCCCTGTCCAGCCGTTCCTGCTCCCAGTTCAAGGGGAGGTCTAGCGTGTTGCGCACTCTACTGGCAGCAGAGCCCCAGACAGGGGGAGCTGCCTGCTTCGGCCAGAGGGCTCAGCGTTCTTGAGGCGTCTCATTCCCCCACCAGCTCAATCCAGACTTTTTTGTTGTGGTTTTTTTTGGATCTGCAGGGCGAGAGCGAGCCTCTTCCGCTAAAAGCTCCGCGGGACTCGCGCGGCTTTAATTGACAGAGAGGGGGCGAGAGCAGGCGGGGCCTCACGCGGCCAAGAGCGGGCGGGGCCCGGGGATCAGGCGGTGCCGAACGGGACGTGCAGGAAAAGGTACACCTCGGACAGGGGCCCGGCGGTGAAGTCCCGGGAGAAAAAACGGGCCGGTGGTGTAGCCTTCAGCGGCGCTTCGCGAACACCAGCCTCACGTACTGCGGGAGGGACGCGCCACTTGACCAGGTCGACGCACGAGAGGAATAGGAGCACCACAGAGGTGGAGAGCCACGTTGTGCCACCAGAGTGATGCCGGGAGAACCAGTCGTGGCAGCTCAATCCAGACACGATGCTCAGTAAACGCAGAGGACATATAATGAAACAGAGAGGGCAAAAATGGTGACCTTTGGAGTCTTCTGGCCGCCTCATGGGATCCTCCTGGGCCCATGTTTGGGCTCTTTTGCACCGTGTTGGGTACGGTTGGGTATCTCCGTGCCTACTTGCAACCGTCTTTTGGTATTGTTGGAGGCGTAACAAAATCCACCCCGTCCATCCTGAGCCACATTGTGCCAGCTGGGAGGCTACCTTGGGATATCTGAGCCATCTTGGGGGGGACTGGGAACGGGTAGGTGGAGAGTTCAGGTTCCCAACGTGAACGCCGCAGGCTGTCTCGCTCACCCACTCGCTCCCGGCTAACCTGCCACCGTGTAAGTAGCACGTAGCACCCGAGGCCAGCTTATGCAGAGGTCGCCATCATATGAAGAGGAGGAGAAGGAGGAGGAGGAGGAGGAGGAGGAGGAGGACGAGGAGGAGGAGGAGGGAGGAGGAGGAGGAGGAGGAGGAGGAGGAGGAGGAGGAGGAGGAGGAGGAGGAGGGGGGGGGGAGGAGGAGCAGGAGGGCGGAGGAGGGAGGAGGAGGAGGAACAATCCTCGGGAACATGTGCAAACGCCAGGTGCGCGACGCTCGCGGGGTGCGCAACGCGTGCCCAGTGCATCACGCGCGCCAGGTGAGCGACCCAAAACAGCGGGTCGACTGCGCCGACATTGGTGCGTGAGCTTCTCGCGTAAGTTCGCGCGTAAGCGCCCTCGCTTCAAATATGGCGTGCCGCGCGGGCGGCCCGCGTAAGCCGCCGCGTAAGGTCGCTATGCCATCTCGCGTAAGACCAGTTTTCGATCGTCGCTCAGGTGGCCCAGGGGCCAGGGCGTGCCAGGCGCGCCTGTTGCGCCAGATGCGGCATGTGTGCCATCTGCTCAAACCTCGCCAGGTGCGCGACGCTCGCAGGGTGTGCCAGTGCGCACGACAGCACACATCGGGCAATCTATTCCAACACGGCCTGCGCACACTCAATCGACACGGGCGATGGGCGAGCGCACTGCAGACGAATTCGATCCAGCCTTCGCCATCCCTGTCAGAAGACAGTATGTAAGTATTTGCTAATTTTGAAACTGACTGGTATCAAGCGAGCCTGGTCACTAATTTTCCCGAGCACGACGGGGACTTCGTGAATGTTTCACTCGGAGCCCAACCTTGATGTTTGAGGTTTAACGCAGTCGCACCCGATTCTGTCCCGAGCATTGACTCGGTCGGACTGTCTGCCTGTGGGAATGCCGCTTCTCCTCCACGCACCCCTACCTATCCACATTCCCTTGTCCTGTCCTCCTCCCCCTCGCCTCACGAATACTGTCATCAGTGCTGCTACCACTGTCATTTAAGGGCCCCTTGGGCCATCTTGGGAATCCATTGGCACTATCTGGTGGCCCATCTTGGGGGCCTCTCGGGGCCATCTTGAGGCCTCGTCGGGCCATCAAGGTCAATCCTAGCTGCACATCGGGGCCTTTTCGGGCTACTTTGCTGCCGTCTTGGGTGTTGTTGGAGCAGTCTAAAAACACTATTGGGACATCTTCGGCGGAAAACATGGAAAAGGCAACACATGTAGCATTCATTTGTTGTTCCACGTGTTTTGCTTCCTCGGGGATGTCGTAGGGCTTTCTGGGCAGTGTGAAAGGCATGGTGAGGCCATCTTCGGCTGTCTTGGGCTCTTAAGGCCCTCTTCGGGGCCTCTGGGAGGCTTCTTGGGACCTCCTAGCTTGCCGTCTGGTGTCGCCCCTACGGAAGGACCAAGGCAGCTCAGGAGCTCTGCGGGTGGAGCATGGCGAGGATGATGACGAGGAGGAGGAGAAGGATGAAGTGGATTAACATAACCACATGGAAGTTTGAACATCCATCGCAAGCTAATCTGGCCGATGGGCACAGGCGTAGCGCCGCGGCACTGTATGGAGGGGGTGGTAATGGTGGTGACGATGGTAGTGTTCGTTTTCAGCTCAATGTTGGCGAAGCCGAGGCCGCTGACCTCGCCAAGCAGCCGGCCGCGGTCAATGCGGCCGAGGATGCTGCGCAGCTGGTCGCCCTGGCCAAGGCCGCTCCATCGCCCTGGGCACCGCTGCCCGTCTCTCCCTCGGGGCCTCCCCTTCCCCTTCTTCCTTGTCTCTTTCCTTTTCGGTCGTTCCTGCCCTCTTCCATTCCCCTTCTTCCCAGGTCGGGACCGACGTCCAGGAACACTGGTTCTCGTATCGTTCTGTTGCCCAATGCAGGCCGTACCAGAGCGTCGGGAATGTTCCTTTCTCTATCTGCGGTCACTTACTCATCGGTGTGCCGATCTGTAAGAAGCCTCCCCTCAGCGTTTCGACGGAACGGTCCTTCAGCAATTTCCATGAAGCAGGGCCAGCTTGAAACCTCATCGAATGTAATTCTCACCTGCTCATGTGTCACTCTACTCATTTCTTATTCCTTCTGCACGTGCACGAGGCTCAGCGGTCGCTCTGGATTTCTGTCCTGGCCTCTTAGGCTACTGGCTTCTGGATGATCGCGGTGAAAGTTACCGCTCATGCAAGATCCGCTAGCTCCGTGGTCATCTTCATGTTCCTCGTTCTCCTCTCCTTCCTCCTCCAGCTGGTGATCATCCTACTGCATTTCTTCCTGCGGTTGCCCCTCCTCTTTTGTCTTCCTCCTCGTTTTGTAGCCGTTTTTGGCTCAGGCACTGCATTTTGACCCAGCTGCTTGTTCTTGTGTGTTCCTGTTGCCTCCAGGCTCAGAAGGTTGCGACCATGTCGCAGGATGGCGCGAGCACGGGTTACATCCTCGTCAGCATGGCACTGGTCCAGTTCATGACGCCAGGCCTGGCCCTCTTCTACGGAGGCCTGGTGCGCGAGAGCAGTGTGATCACCATCATGATGCAGAACTTCGCGACCATGGGCCTGGTGACCGCGCTGTGGTTCCTGTTCCTGTACTCCATGTGCTTCGGAGAGACCGCAGAGTTTTTCGGGAACCCGACCACCTTCGCGGGCTTTCGTGGCGTCAACATGCACTCGGAGGGGCCAGCGGCCGGCATCCCGCACCTCCTGTTCGCCGGCTACCAGGGCATGTTCGCTGTCATCACCCCGGCGCTGATGACGGGCTGCTTCGCCGAGCGCTTCCGCTTCGGCCCCTACATGGCGTTCGTAATGCTCTGGATGGTCTTCGTGTACGCCCCGTTCTGCCACTGGGTGTGGGGCGGGGGCTGGATGGCCGAGTGGGGCGTGTGGGACTTCGCTGGCGGCATCGTCGTCCACATCACTGCCGGGTTCTCTGCGCTCGCGAGCCTCGTCGTGGTGGGCCGCCGAGCCGTGCCCGAGGGCATGCTGCGGGAGGACCTGGACGTGCCCCACAACATCCCGATGGTCGCCACCGGCACCGCCATCCTGTGGTTCGGCTGGTTCGGCTTCAATGGTGGCTCCGCCCTGGCCTCTGACGGCATCGCCGTGGCTGCGGCCGTCAACACCGAGATCGCCGGGTCCGTGGCGTGCTTCGTGTGGATGCTCATAGATTGGGCCATCAACAAGAAGCCCACCCTGGTCGGCAAGTGCGTGGGGGCCATCGCCGGGCTCGCCACCGTCACGCCCGCCGCTGGCTTCATCCAGCCGTGGGGCGCCTTTGTGATCGGCATTGTGGCTGCCCTGGCATGTTACGGCCTCTGCGAGCTGCGCAAGAAGCTGCGCGTCGACGACGCGCTGGACGTGTGGGGCGTTCACGGCATGGGCGGCTTTCTCGGCACGTGCTTGCTGGGCCTGCTGGCGGACCCGTCGGAGTGCGGCGAGGACGGTGCCCAGCCCAGCTGGTGCGTGAACCCGGGCACTGTGACCCGCTCCGGCGAGCAGTTCGGGAAGCAGTTGGCGGCGGCGCTCCTCTGCGCGGCCTACTCCTTTGTGGTCACCGTCGTGCTCCTCAAGATTATCGGGCTCGTGGCCACCATTGTGCCCACCTCCGAGGAGCAGGAGGACCTGGACAAGGCCATGCACGGCGAACAGGCCCATTCCCCCGCCAAGGCGTACGCGGCGGGGGTGGGAGTCGACAAGCAATCCCCCATCAAGGCGTACTCGCTTGGGGCTGACGGTGCCCAGGAGATGAGGGTCTGAGGGAGGGCCTGCCAGCGCCCGCGCGGCATCGCTCTCCTCCGGCGCTTCCCCGTCCTTCCTCTTTCCTGGCTTCCCTCTGTCTTGGGCCCTCGCTTCGAATCATGCACGGTTTGCTTTCCCGTCCCGCCGCTTTCACCCCTCCTCTCAGCTCCTCGTGCTCCTCCTTATGCTCCCCCTCCTCCCGCGTCTCCTGCTCCTTATGCTCCCCCTCCTCCTCCTCCTCCTCCTCCTACTCCTCCTCCTATCTACTTCCTCAGTTTTGATGGGCGTGCAACAGTCGTCACCTTGCTGAGTGCGTCCGACGAAGACCCACACGGGACCTTGTCATGCTTGGGGGTTGACAGGCCGTGTAATTGTCCTTGTTGTGCTGTGCTCTTGGGGGTCCAGCGGAGTGGCGTCCAACTCAGACCCACAAGGGACCCCGCCATCCCTACGTGCTGCCCAGGCCCACAAGTGTCGCCTCTTTGATGCGCCCTCATGGGTTCCAGCAGAGTGTCGTCCCACGCAGACCCACAGTGGACCCTGCCCTCTCCCCAGCTGGGTCCTGCCAGGGGTGCACGTGTCACCTTGCTGCTGCTCCCTTGGGGGGTCCAGCGGAGCTGTCGTCCCACGCTTACCCACACGGGTGTCCGCTCTCCCTGTGTGCTGCAAGGCGTGCAGTTGCCGCTATTTTCTTGCCCCCCTGCGAGGCCCGGCAGAGTGTCGTCTCTCGAAGAGCCACACGGGACCTCGCCCTCCTTGGGTGTTGCTGGGCGTGCTGCTGCGCCCTTGAGAGATCCAGCGGAGTGGCGTCCCACCCAGACACGCAACGGACCCCGCCATCCCTCTCTGCTGCCACCTGGGCCCCCTGGGCGTCCAGCTGTCACCCCACGCAGATTCAAACATGACCCCGCCCTCCCTGGGTGTTGCCAGGCTCACAGCCGTCGCCACTTTGCTGTGCTACTGGGGGTCGGGTCCAGCGGAGTGTCGTTGCAGACCCACGCGCAGATGCACATGGGACCCGCACGCAGACCCTGTCCCACTCAGACCTTCAGGGGACCTCGCCTTCAGGACGGCTTCCGTCGGCCAGATTATGCCCACGGGGGTCGGACGAGCTGCCGCGCCTGCGGATTGGCAATGCCTGCGCGGAGGGCAGAAGGAGGAGGAGGAGGAGGAGGAGGAGGAGGAGGAGGAGGAGGAGGGGGGGG